>JBBPBX010079191.1:0-16444 GCA_038048925.1 Garcialebias charrua
CTGACCACTGTGCTAAATAGCCACCTGTTAACTGTTGGTCTGTTTGTGGATAAGGGTACGGATTGTTGTCATTATCTCTGCCTGTGTAATCACCCCGCACTCTGGCCCAATACTTGCCCAACGACGATTGAGCCGCTTCCCCCGTTTCATGGCCATTTAGATGATAAGAATGTATGATTCCCAACATATCTGTGACCCATGCCTCTGGATCTTCAGCCACATTCATGACGCCCTCAACTGCCCTTCTGGCCTCTTCCAGCGTCCATGGTCTAAAAACAAACACAAACTGAGCACCGTCCGGTGCTGGGTTTGGATTTGGTACCTGGATCATGGGATATAATTCAGTGGTTAGGCCAGACGTTGTTGGTTTTACGTCACTTAATTTGCTGGCGACGGTTTGGCTTCGAGTGTGACTGGCAGGGGGACTGAGTATTGGTTTTATATCGACCTCTGGCTTTATTTCAGGTAGTTCTGGGTGTAACTGTTGTATCTGCGGAGGAGGTACAAAAGATGCAGCTGCACCATTTCCTCCAAGGTCGTAAGCAGGACGTCGAGTGCTAACAACCATTTCGTTATCTTCTGGATGGACGAAAAGCGTATCAGAAGTTTTGTTTCTTTTCTGGAGCTTATTTGTCCTTGACTTCTCGACCTGTTCCTCCCTAATTTGTGATTCAGTCAGCCATAAATTAGCTACTGTCAACTGAAGTTGTAATTTATCCCTTTTTTTTCCTTTAGACAGAGCAATTTTATCCTGGAGTAATGAGACAAGCATTTTCCAGGTCTCAATTTTAAGATTTGGGATAACTTTATATTTTTTCATCCATTTCTCTAAATATTTTACTGAGTCTGGATTTTTTTCAAACATAAATTTAGCATCCTTAGTATTTGTGCTTCGAGTTGTTCTGCTCCTATAATTTCCCATTTTTGCTAGGTATGACAAACTCTTTGTGTACTTATTTATATACGTGTGCAAATTAATTTTAAAACTGGAAATGTTTAGATCCAATGAGGTCACTTACTCTGAATTTTCAAATAGGAGTCCTTGAAAACAAACCAGAGAATGTGGTTGTGTTTCCCACTCCTCAAACACTTACGTCAAACAAACCTCGTTTCATACATACACACGTACAGAGATTCACATGTAAAACATGAGCTGGTTCTCCTTACATACCACACACAGGTACCAAATTCACACAAGCGCTTAAAAGAAACAAAGGTACTATGCTCATTCACTCTCAAAAGACAGGCCACAGTAAAACAAAACAATCACACAGAGAAGTAGACTTGGCGAAGGTTAAGCACGGGTGGGGGCCAGAGAAGGCCCACAGAAAACAGATAAGAGATGTTCAGAGGAGCGTTAAGTGTGCCCACACACACACACACACACACTCACACACACACACACACACACACACACAGGAGCCTGGAGCAGTAAGCACACAACAGAGGAGAGTGGGAGAGAGAAAAAGTCAGAGTCGCAGGAATGTCCACAAACGTACAAAAGAAGGACTAAAAATGTCAGATTTTTTAAACAAATACACGACGCGATATAAAAAGATAAACGCCTTATTATCCCTTCTTGTCCAGCTGGGCCTTTAGTGTCCAATATAAGGTCTGGCGGTCAGCTTCACAAACGTACAGTATGATCTCAGCGTAATTTTGACCGCCCTCGCTTTAATATCAAAAGATCTTGGTTCTGTCAACTAGCGACGTGCGCAAAAGTTCGCCTAGTTTTTGAAAAACAGAACCTCACTCCAAATTTCAAGGCCAAGCATCGAGACAATTCAAACCATATTCATACGACGTATCAGCAAAAAAAATTCTGTTACTCACGTCTCGTTAGTCAGTGCGGTGTGATAGGGATGTCCGTCAAGCCGTTCCTGATGATTCAAAGGACCTAAAACGCTGGCCAGGTGAGGCAACCCCCCCCGGGCTTTGTCGCAGGCCGTGCACGGGCTTCTGTGCAGCGCGTCCTGTTTGACGTGCACCAGGAGCGGATATGAGGAAACACCCGGGTAGTTTCGGCACCAAAATGATGGGGATTTTGAACCCCTGTTACCTTAATAAAAACCACACAAGATAAACAAGAGAAATGAGTTAGACAGAATCATGGAAACTTTGCAAAGGGGATTAGGCTTTTTAATGTACTTCTGAAACTTGGTTGGTCTCATGAACACATTCTTGCACAAATCCGAATTGTGCAGCTATCACAAACCATTTATACAAGTAGGAGGAGGAGTTTTGACAAGTTACACAAATCTCTGACATTATACAGATAGATAAACTGCAGTCAGGGTTCTGCATGAGGCAGGAACATCTAATCAAAACATTGTACCATGAACAAACAAAGAAGTTTGTCTGTTCTTCCTCAAGGACCAACACTGTTTGTATCTCAAATTAATTGTTTGAATGTGAACAGAGAACATTATATTAAAGTGAGCTGGGTAAGAATTATTGTTCAGAGTGATTAGTTTTAGATGATAAATGTTGAATATCTCCATCAGGTTCAATATTTGCTGCGTTAGCAGTTGAGTGTCATTCTCAACTCATACTCCAAGTGCTAACTGATTGTGTGGAATCTCTTTAGAAAATTGTACGATTAGGTATTTGGATGACAACTGCCTGCCTGTTGGCAACATTTATCTCATGAATTACTGAATGAGTTTTAAACTCGCAGAAAGTGTTTTTTAAATTGTACTTACAACTGATTCACTTTTGGAGTCAACCTTTTTCAAGATGGCCCCAACAGCCAACTGACTTTCAGAAAAACAAACATGTCTATAACAGTCAATTTTATAGATATTGAGCTACAATTTTATGTGGTTGTAGCTGAAAGAAATCTTTAAAACATACTTAGTGTGCTAGTACATTTTTGAGATTTCACAATATCATTAGATTGTGCATTCTATCATTTACAAAATTTGACCAAGACACTTACAACCCTGTCAGTTCTCATGTATGACAAAAACTATGCATTCCTTCAATGAATGAGATACCTTTATTTTTTTTATATGAGTGAGAGTACTTTTATTAACATTGCACAAGTTTTCACCAGTACAGCGTGAATATGTACGCACAGTCATCCGGAAGGGGCGAGTGAGTGTGTGAAGCTGCTGCTTATCAGACCACATGAGACATCATATCACATTATGTTCTTCAGCGCGGCCTCTCCCATCCATATCGGGATGAAGGTCAAAGGTGTGAAAACAAGGAAAGAACCATGAGGGTCACAGCGTTGGTATTAAAAAAGATGTATCACATTTTGTCTTTCAAGACACCATATGAGACAGAAAAAACTATACCAGAAGCACATTTAAGACAATCACATGTTGCATTTTGAGACTGAGGCAGTGAGACTTCTGTCCATGAGACATTCCAGATAGCAAACAGTTCTGAGGTGAAACCAGCCGGCCTCCGATAACGCTCATAAAAAAGTTCTCCGGGGGGGAGGGGGGTGTAGCGATAGTGCAGCTGTTTGCCTCAGAAAACACGTCTCAGGAGAAATTTGACATCCAGCCTTTTTCCAAGGCTGTTTAGGGTAAAGTCAGATAAGGATTACAAATATTTTTCACTTCAGGCAGACAGTATAATTCCTTCAGCCTTGAGTCTTGCTGGGCAACTCTGATATGGTCCAATTCTGGACTTTTTCCTCTGATCCAGCTGTGGCCCTTAGATGTTGACCACCAGCGTCCAGAGTCCCAATCCGAGCAGATGATCTGCGATCCTCAGATCGTGTTCACCCTCCAGATTAGCTCGTAAACAGCTGATTTCCGAGGTCATGGCGCAGATCAGATCGGGTGCTCCAACATTAGGTTCTGCAGAAACTCTCCCTCATTTGCCGATAGGCCAGTGCTCTACAAAACGCCAAAAAAGCAAAGCGTCGCCATCGTAATCCAATTTAATCCAGATTCATCACATTCCCTCAGAGCATACAGAGAGTGAGACGTCACCATTCCATCGAATCCATGGCGTATCTCTCGTTTCGTCTGCGGGGATGGGCACGCTCCCTCAAGCCTTGCCTTATGTTGAAATATTTCAGTAGAGTTGAATACCCATACCACCCAATTCATCTTAATCTTCGTTCGAGGTGCTTCATGAGAGCTGCAGACAAGACAAAAAGCAGCGGCAGCAGGGGGGGGAAGGACGGGGGAGGAGAGGAGAAAAGGCGACTGCCTCCTTCAGAAGCCAGAAAAAAAATGCTTGCTGAAGGTGAAAATATTATGGTATAGTCAACTCATCCTGTCAACTTGATCAATTTCCCACAGTTCTTGTTAAATCCGGTCTCCCGTCTGTGTCTTGACTTTACCAACTTCAGTAATCTTCATCCGATCTCTAATCTGCCCTTTATTTCCAAGGTTCTTGAAAAAGTTGTTGCCAGTCAACTTCACTCTCACCTGTCCAACAATAACATTTATGAAGAGTTTCAATCTGGTTTCCGCCTCCACCATAGCACAGAAACAGCTCTAATAAAAATTACTAATGACCTTCTTCTTGCTGCTTACTCTGGTCTTCTTTCCATCCTCCTTGTACTTGACCTAAGTTCTTCCTTCAACACATCTGTCATTCTATCCTCCTCAACAGACTAACCTCCATTGGCATCTCAGGTACTCCGTTAGACTGGTTCAAATCTTATCTTTCTGACCGCACTCAATTCATTCAGCTTAAATCCTTCCGTTCCTAGTCTCCCCCTGTCTCCACGGGTGTCCCCCAAGGCTCTGTCCTCAGACCCCTCCTCTTCATCATTTACCTCCTCCCTCTGGGCCACGTCTTCCACAAATTTGGTGTCCATTTACACTGTTATGCTGATGACACACAGCTCTACTTGTCAACAAAACCAAACTCCACCCACCCATCCTCACTGACTGTCTCAATGAGCTCAATCACTGGTTTTCTAACAATTTTCTACAACTAAACAGTAACAAAACTGAAATCTTTCTTGTCAGTACCAAAAGCTCTATTTCAAAATAAGAACATATTCTCATCCCCCTTAACAACTCTCTGCTATCCCCCTCCCCTCAGGTCAAGAGTCTTGGTGTCATCCTCGACACCACTCTCTCCTTCACTTCACACATCAAGAATGTTACTCGGTCTGCCTATTCCTAGCTGCAAAATATTAACAGTCTCCGCCCTTCTCTCACACCCCGCTCCATAGACATCCTTGTGCACAGTCTTGTGACTTTCCGGATCGACTACTGCACTTCCCTTCTTTATGGCCTCCCTAACAAATCTCTTCATAAGCTAAAGATGGTCCAGAACTCAGCTGCCCGTGTCATCACTCAAACCTCCTCCTATAATCACATCACTCTTGTCCTGGAGCAGCTGCACTGGCTCCTGGTTTATGTTTATTAATTTGTTCATTTTTTTTTTTACAAAAGAAACACAATACAAGACAATCCCATAGATGATAACATACAACACATAAAAAATGAAAGGTAGCAGAAAGAAGAATAAATCTTATTATATCTGCCCCTTTTTTCAAACAATCAGATTAAACAATAAGAATCTTCCACCGGTTAAATCATGCATTGTCTTCAAAATTGTTCTTCTCACTTTCAAAGCTATCCATAACCTCGCCTCGCCTTATCTATCTGACCTCCTACAAATCTCCATTCACTCTCCCATATCTTCCTCTTCACTGCACCTCCATGTACCCTCTGCCTGCCTCTCCACCATGGGGAGCAGGGTCTTCACCTACTCTGCCCCTCACCTCTGGAACGCTCTACTGCCAGTCCTACGAAACACCACCTCTCTTTGTCTATTCAATTTTTTTCTGAAAACACATCTCTTTAGACAAGAAAGTTCATTCTCAATCGTCCAGGTATCAAATCCGCTCATTCTCAATCAGTTCATCTGGACAGTTTCTTTGAGAAAGAAACTGTCCAGATGAACTGATTGAGAATGAGCGGACATCTCTTTAGACTCGCTTATCCTTCTTAACTTTGTTTTATGTATTTTATATTTTAATTTATTCCTGCTGATCTTTGCATTGTGCTTGTTGTTTGCTTTTGTAAAGTGTCCTTGGGTGTCCTGAAAGGCACTTTTTAACCCTCCTGTTATGTTTGTTTCTGAGGTACAGCAATAATGTTCGTGGGTCAATTTGACCCGGGGAGTGTTTAATCATGTAATAGTGTCAGAAACCCAAAAAATCCTCCAAAACCTTTTTGTATCTGATTATTAACTCCAATACTAACCATGTCAGTCAATATTTGTGCAATGATGTTTTTTTTATTTCTCATAAATAAAGGATAATGACGACTAACTCATTTGGACATAAACAATGTGATTTACATTTTTTATGTTTGCTGAAAAAACCTACACACAAAAAAACAATAATTATCCTTGAAATTGATTTTTGTAAAAAAAATTATGTTACATTTTATTTTATTTTTTTCAAAGGGTGATCTTTATAATTGAACTTGAAACACATTTACTGTTCTGGGTCAAATTGACCCGCTCATTAAAATCAAGACAAATGAGTCATGAAGATTTGTGTGGGTGGAGTTTTCCCACGGGAACAGAAAAGGTTCCCGTCAAAAGTTGTATAAACACCTGCTTTCTCACAGTTTCCTTGTGAAGTAAAGAGAATAGTGAGAAAGTGGGTTTATGTGCATGCATGTGTGCATGTGTGTGTGTATGTGTGTGTGTGCGTGTGTGTGTGTGTGTGTGTGTGTGTGTGCGTGTGTGTGTGTGTGTGTGTGTGCGTGTGTGTGTGTGTGTGTGTGTGCGTGTGTGTGTGTGTATGTGTGTGTGTGTGTGCGTGTGTGTGTGTGTGCGTGCGTGCGTGCGTGTGTGTGTGTGTGCGCGTGTGTGTGTGTGTGTAGTGAAATATGTCTCATAGTTTCAAGGAAACAAATAGAATTGGAAATGTTTTTACCCTTTTTACCATTCATTTTGACTGCCGGGTCAAATTGACCCGAACAGTATCGATGTAACAAGTAGACGCAGAGAGTGGTACAAATGTGTAAAGTGAATCATTTTCAATTTATATGTTGATTGGAACTATTAAGACAAATAGAAAAAGTTTCATGCAGAAAAAATATTTTTAACTATTTTAAAAAAAAATGTAAACTTTAAAACGGGTCAATTTGACCCGTAACATAACAGGAGGGTTAAATAAAATTATTGTTATTATTATATCAATGTATTTTTAGTCTTGGTTTTTCCATAAACATTTAGTCCCACCTAACCCTTCTGATCCGCTCAAGATCATTTGAACAAACTTAATCTTACATGCATCATAGCTAGACAGTGTCTTACACATTTTCATCACTCCAACTTCAAGGTCAAGGTCACAAATCAAGGCCAAAAGTTATTGAGGGTATGATCATTAGTCTAGACCTCCACTGTTTTCCTCTGTCCAGCTGCGATAGAGTTCTTAACATAATGAAAATCGAATTCTCCCCCCAAAGATTCAAGCAGAGCTCATTGATAAGCTGAGTGCATGGCATTAGCGGGGCTTAACCTTGCTAGCCTTTTCTTTGTTTTTAATATAATTTGTTTCCTGGATTTTGTTATTTTTGGGTAATTAGGTAATGTCTGCAGTCAACCCAGCAGCACTGAGTCAAATATAAAAAGCACACCACAACATTGTATATGGTCAGAGAAAACAGGATTGTGCGGTTATATCATTGAGTGCTTACTCTCTATGCTGCAAGTCAGAATCAGATCAAAAGTATGATGAGGAGAAGGAGGAGGGTTTGTGGACATTTTGGGTAAAACTGATTGATTCTACTAAATTATTAAAGGATATATCTAAAGTATCACTTTATATATGAAAAGTGAAACCTCCACTTCTATGAGTTTATTCATAGTCAGTAATATATCCGATTAAAAGTCTGAGAATTCAGACAAAAACTGAAAATGTTGGACCTGGTAAATGATATATAAAAACAAATAAGTGATTTACTGAATTTCCTTTTTAATGAGAATAACTGAGGGTCTGAGACTGCACATGGGACATCAGCAGAGTTGTGTGAGCGCTGGCCTGATGGGGTGAATCTGCTAAAATTAATAAATTGTCCCGGTAGTCTAGGGTTTGGATGCCCTGACTCCTGATTGGTGTCATTGCTGCCTTGAGGCATTTTATAAATACTCGAGGGTCTAGAGACAGTCCAAATGGCAGGACCTGATATTCGTACACCATATTTTCAAAGGTAAAACACAGAAACTTTCTGTGTAGAGACAAATCAGTGATTTAGATCACATTTTCGCACTGATGGGACACACATCAGACACAATAAGGGGTTCAGTGTCTTGCCCAGTGTCTTCAACATGTGATTGCTGGTGGAATCAAATCCCCATCTCTCCCATTGGAGGACAACTGCTCTAACCACTCAGCCACAGCTGCCTCTTATATAATAAAGTCACAACACACTGGTGAACATTCTCAGTCATTTAGGTCATGGTAAATAAAAACAAGCAAACAAATACTCAACTTCTATTCTGTAGTTGAACACGTTTGGCTTCCAATCCTTGAAGCTTTATTAATAATAATAATGATAATAATAATAATAATAATAATCGCCTTTACTCTCTTCTTTTTTTTTTCAAATTGATAAAGCCTCCCAGGTGTGAAACCAAACACTTGGCTACAGAATAGAAGTCCAATTGATTTGTTTTGTTTATTTTTTACTTAAAAAAAAATAAAACACAACAAAGTTCCATAGCCGCTACCATTTGTAGACTTTACAGCCTGTTGAGGAATAAATTTATCAACGCTGTAAACAGCATTTTAGGCTGCAGCTAAATCTCTGTCAGCCGTGTCTACACATGAGTCTACAGGGTCAGAAGTAAACATAAATCATATCATGCCACTGTGGGTTAGCAAACAAACTAAAAGTGTGGTAAATAAGAGACAACAGGCCAAAACAAACAAACTTTCCTGAGAGATAAAGATAAAATGAACAAACATCAAGCCATGAGTCTTGCTCTGTATCAAATGTATCTGCTGCGGTGCTGTTCCACTGAAGTCCCACAGCACACTACAACAAGACGTTAACGTTTTCAAATCCTGAATCATCTGCAAAACTCATATTTATGTATTGCTCACTACTGCAAAACAAAAGAGCATGATAAGGTTTTTTACTCATCTCTATATGTGTATGTCCGTTAGCAAAATATTGCATAAACTACATGTATATATTTTTTAAACAGTTAAAAATGAATCACTGGACACCCCCTCAACACACACACACAGCTACATTATTTTTTTTTGTTTTCATTCAACCTTTACTGATTCAGGACTCATTTACAAGAGAGACATGAACCATTTGCATAAGTACATTCACTGTATCTATAGTCATCATGGACATTAATTGGGTGTATAATTGTTGTATTAGTACATTTATAAATGCTTTGTATCAGAGTTAAACAGATTCTATACTGTAAGTTTGTTAGAAGCACAGAAGTTTCAAGTAACTACAAAGATTATGTTTTTCTCACTGCAACTCACGTTGTCAGTTTAAATTGTGAGCTGGCTGAAGATTGCCGATTGCCTGCACACCTTCTCATCAGCTGTCATCCTCACCGACCCCTGAAGCAGTCACAGTGACTTAGTTCCTGGCTAGTCCTCGTGGTGTATCCTGGATCTGATCCACCAGCAAAACCCCGGAAAGATGAGTGAACCCGGACCTCAAACTGACCTGGTAAGGAGCAGAGACCTGGTGATAGGGTGCAACTTTGGGTCTAGTTGTGTCATTTTAGCTGATGCAACTTGATAAAACATTTCCTGGCTTGCTAACATGATGGTAAGATTTATTGGCCTAAACATTGCAGACTGAAAATACTCTGACTTAGATATAACAAGAGTGATGTTTTATTTATAGTGCTGGAAACTGCTGCCGGTGCAGTGGAGGGAAAATGGGAGACAGGGTCAGTTTGGCTCAAATGAGAAGATCCAGTGACTAAGGTTATGTTCAAACGTTTTTTTCTTACGGTCAGTTTGTGTTGCAGGTTTGCACAGGAAAGGGGGGAGGCCCAAAGTCCAAAAATCGTCTGATGGAGGTGAAGTAATCCAGAGGAGATAAGTATGAGATGGGAGATGTTTTGGTGAGGTAGAATCCTGAGTTGGGCCTTTGAGTGAGAATTCTGGTGTGCATGTTTGGCAGACCAGATGCAGCCAAGGAGCCAGGAGGGAGTTGAGAAGACTCAGCGAGGCAGAACTGACAGATGGGCAGAAATATCACGGTTAGTTAGTTTAGTCACAAGAACAAGTTTACTGACTGTCGCTTAATTGCCCAAGACAATCATTGCTCACGCTTAGGCTGAACATCTGGCACAGTTTTAAATAGTGCAGCAGGTACTGGTCTGGAATCAGGTGCAGGTATGGTTCTTTAGTTGACTGTTGGCTGTGGAGGAAGTGGTTAAGGCAGAAAACTAGAAATCCCAAAGTGCCCCCACTCTTAATCATCGCCTCTCTGCAATTTCTTCTTGTCAGGATGGTCTTTATAGAAGGTGGCGATCAGAGTGGGGTTTAGGATGAATGATCATATTGGGGGAATTTGGGAGGAGGGTTTAGGGGACTCGAAGAAACAGATTTTACTTGAGAAACATGAAAAGTGGGGTGAATTCTCATAGAGAAAGGTAAATGAAGGCGGACAGGTGAAGCATTTATGATCTTGGTTACGGCAAAAGGGCAGATGAACCTGGGAGCCAGCTTTCTAATGGTGTCCTTTTGCTTGATTTCCCTTGTGGACAAGCATACCTTCTGACCCAATTGATACCTTGGTGCAGGGACGTGCAGGGGTGGTGGTGGTGGGGGGGGCTATGGGGGCTTGAGCACCTGCCCCTTTTGCTCTTTGCCCCAAAGTGCCCTTTTGGTCAAAAAAATATATATATATTTTTTATTTTTTTTTATTTCCTATTCCTAAGCCGTCCTCTGACACATAATAACATGTACTAAGATTTTTATTTTATTTATTATTTTTGCATTTTGCAAGAAAAACAACATAATAAGCCCTCCCGTCACGTACCAACACTACATTCCCCACAATGCAACAGTTAGTTAGGGGTGATCCAATCCGGGTTTGTGTCTCATGAAGACCTGCCTCACATTCAGGAAATCTCTTTCAGTTTGCAGCCAGCTACAACGTGTAGATTATGTGAGTAGCACTTTAGCTAACAGCTAGCCAACTTTTCATCGTAACATGTCCGCTGTGTGGAAGTATTTTACACTAAACACCATAAAACAGCAACGTGCAATTTCTGTAGAGCCTATAGCACCATATTAAACTGCGGTCAAGTTAGTTTTGCGTTGGACATTTGAGCTCCGTCCGGGGCTTCAGCGGGACGCACGAACCAAAACAGGGAGACTGACCACAGCCAGCTGCGTCCCGTCTGACCCGCTGTCTGACCGTCTTGTAAGATTCATTCAACCTTTATTTAGTCAGGTAAATCTTATTGAGCCTCGAGGGCTCATTTACGAAAGCGACCTGCTACAAACTAAAGAATGATGAACAGCAATGATACAAATACATTAAACAATAAAACAAAAGAAAAAGAAAAAGTAGCAAAAACATTATAAGGTAAATGTACAAAATCAAAAACAGGAACATATCTGCATTGGTTTTTGCCAGGATTCCAACAGATTCTGAAAACCATCCAGAGAGGTCAGGGCCAAGAGCTTCAGATCTTTTTGTAAGATATTCCATGAAGCAGGAGCAGAGTAGGAGAAGGCTCTTTTTCCAAATTCAATTCTCACTGACTGAACACTGCAGGTGATCATATCCTGAGAGCGCACGCTGTAGCTGCACTCACGCAAAGACATGTAGGAGGAGATGTATGAGGGCATCAGACCAAGAAGTGATTTAAAGATGAAAATGTACCAGTGGAAGAGTCTGTGTGAAGTTAATGATGTCCAGTTAACCAGTGAATACTGGGTGCAGTGGTGGGTACGATAATCACAGCCAGTTATGAATCTTAGTGCACCATCATATCCAACATCCGCAAGATGGACAGGCGGAGAGCGGCTGACTGAAATCAGAGCCCCCGGCGCGCCCCGTATTGAACAATGAAAAACACACCGGCGCTGAAGTCACGGAGCTGAAATGTTCACCGAGAAGTTGCTAAACTTCATCATAAGTAATGATCAACAGCTATCAGCTGTAGAAAATGAATGATTTCTCAGCTTGATACTTGCAGCCAACAGTGAACAATCATAGAAAAGCATATTAATTAAAAATCATAAGGCAACTCTATTAAAACTAAACATAAACAGCTACATTATAAAACAATGTAAAATACTAAAAGCAGGAACATGTCTGTGTTGGTTTATGCCAAGAACTTGGCAGATGTAAAGCTTAATATTTATTTAATTCATTTATTCATTCATTTAAAAGAGACAGAATAAAACAAATTCATCGAAAAGAAAACATTGAATGAAAAGAGTGCAAGAAAGAAGAAGAAAAAATTGTTATTTTGGATAATAATCTTAGATTCAGTTTGGGGGAAAAAAGAAAGGCAAGTGACCAAAATAAATAAGAGACATTGGCCTCCACTCAACACAGAGAGGATGAGACAATGAGGAAAAAAGAGAAGAGAAACTGACAAGAAAAAAAAGAAGAGGAAAGATTGAAGAAAATGTATATAGGTACTTACAAAATACACTAGACACAAACAGAGATATAGGTATAAATTTTGGTGGTCAGTTAATCTCTAGCCTGGTTAAAACCAGACCCTTGTCCTTCACTTCGCTTTGGACTAGGGTCTGGAGTTTCTCCTATAGAGAACCGATTCTTGCTGGAGGCGTGGCCTCTGCTGAGGTTACCCAATCATTAACGTTTGGCCGTGACGTATGTTGCGCATACATCACGTTAGCCTGTCCAGTCCAGTTAGCCTGGTGAGGGCCAGGCTAACTGTTCAGATAAACAGCTCAGAAACCACTCGGTGGATATTTTTTCTGCTACCAGTGTGTAATTATATGGCTCTAATTTACTGACTGTTGGCCTGGCTGAAACATTTGAGATAAAATTTGATTTTTTATAATTTATTTTCGTAGCGCACCCGAGGCTGTTTGGAAAATGTCAAACCGAAACAATTTAAATCCAGCAGATTTGACCATTTTGTGAATTGATTTAGGAACTGTTAAGCTCAGGAACACTTCTGCTATAATGTCAGCTAAGAAATATATTTTTTCTCAGCAAAGAAATGATAGTTTTTACCGTGTTCTCTTCTAAATTCCTTCGTGCCGGCAGCCATTTTAAGCAGGGCAAACTGACGACGTCAGACGACGACGTTCAAAACGCCGCCTTCTGTTCTCTGATTGGTCCGGAAACTCCACCTTCTGTTCTCTAATTTGTCCGGTCAAAAATCTACCGGAGAAATCCTTGTCTATGGGAGAAGTCCCAGACGGAGCAGTGAAGGGAAATGAGAATTGAGTGGAGCTGCGTAGGAAGGCAAGGGCCAGGCTAGTTAATCTCAGTAAGCTTTTCTCATGGTGATATGCATTAACAATTCGATTTTTGCTTTTGTTTTTTTTTCTGCAGTTCCACATTATCTTATCCAAGATGGCGCCAGTTGTCATGGCTTGCTATATGACTCCTCTCCTGAACTTTTTACTGTTGTTCGTGTTCTGCCTTTTTTTCATCGACGATGCATCCTCGCTCCTGGTCTATGATTGCTCAACTCTTCTAAGTCTCCAAGGCTCGCTGATCAACACACCGGCTACTGGCAAATATGGACATTTCAAGCCTCCACCACCACCACCTTTCTTGGCGTCCATTCCTGCCTACCTACAACGCAACGCGACCACGCTGCCACGCAACAAGCGGCGCAGAAGACGCGGAACGAGGGCAGGCGTCCTGGTGAGATTTAAAAAGTATCTCTCGTCTCACAACACGCCAACGGCTGATTTACCTCCTGAATTCAGCGTCTTTGATGTCCGTCGTTCCTTCGCTTGCCGCAACAGATGCCTTGTTGCTATCAATCATGACGCCAGTGATCAGTATCCATTTTGTCCCCCCGTGAGAACACTGAAGCGAGGCTACGTTAAACAGAACCTCCGCCCGCTCGCTCGAGCTGAGAGTGACGTAACTGGCTGTGTTCCAGTACGTGCAACGCTGTTTAACGCCAGATCGATCACTAATAAAACTTTTATATTAAGTGATTTGATCTCAACTCATCTTCTGGATCTGTTTTTATTACGGAAACTTGGCAAAAAGCTGGAGACAACAGCTGCTTCTCTGAACTCCTCCCAAATGGCTACGCCCACCTGAGCGCTCCGCGTGGGTCTGGAAGGGGGGGGGCTGGCTGCAGTCTTCAATGAGGCGTTCAAATACCGTTTGTTGCCTCAGAAAAACTACTCCAGTTTTGAAAGCATGCTTTTTGTGCTGGAATCTGCTAAACCTATTCTGTGTGGCCTCTTTTATCGGTCTCCTCAATACAATAAAAACTTTCTCAGTGAGTTTTCTGAGCTACTGGCTGACCTACTGCCAAAGTTTGACTCTTGGCTTTTCTGTGGAGACTTCAACGTGCACACCTGCTACCTAAGTAATCAGCTTGGATGTGAGTTTCAGGATCTCCTGGACTCTTTTAACCTGTCGCAGTCGGTCTCGGGGGCCACGCACAGTCAGGGTCATACACTGGATTTAATTATCTCCCACGGCCTTCAAATACCTGCTGTGGAGATCCTGGACACATGTATTTCAGACCATTTTCAAAGTCAAAGTCAAAGTCAACTTTATTGTCAGATCTGCAATATGTACAGTGCAGGACATACACAGGACCGAAATTGCGTTTCTCTCAGTCCCTCGGTGCAACAGTAAACATCTAAACATTGAAACACTGAAACATATAATAATAGACATAAGCATAAAAATAGTAAAACTAACACTGTCCTGAGTTTTTTTGCATAGTGGTATAAAAAAAGAGTATAAAAAGTATAACTAAAATAAACTAAAGGTTTCTAGCATTGACATTTGCAAAGTGGCAAAGCAGCGTATGAGTCAATGTACACAGTATATGTATGAGGTAGTAGTTGATGTTGTTGTAGAGGCAAAAAGTGGCATATGCAGTAAGGCACATTGGGCATCCCTAAATAAGACCGTTCAGAGCACACTGTATATGTACCAGCAGTGGTGTAGATATTAGAGTAGTGTAAATAAATGTAAACAGTAGTAATTACATGTAAGCAGTAGTAATAAAAGTAAACAGTATTAATAAATGTAAACAGAGAATGTAAACAGTATTATGATTATAGGCAGTGATGTAATACAGACATTAGTGCAAGTATGAGAAGTAGTGCAAACTGTATGAGCACATGACCGAGAGTTTAGTGAAAACCCGTTTGGTGACACAGAGTCTAGTGTTAAAAACTTTGTGTTGAGTGATAATATGTGAGAAAGTTTTAGTGTTAAGGCAGTTCAAATGGGAGGGGAGGCAGAGCAGGCAGAGTGTTTAGCATTCTGACTGCCTGATGAACAGAGCTGTCTCTCAGTCTGCTGGTTCGAGCCTGGAGACTCCTCAGTCTCCTTCCTGATGGCAGCAGTCTGAAGCAGCTGTGTAGTGGGTGTGTGGGATCACCTGCCATGCGGTGGGCTTTCCGAGTGAGGCGTTTGCTGTGTAAGTCCTGCAGTGAGGGCAAGGAGGTGCCCACGATCTTCTCAGCTGCTCTCACAATGCGCTGGAGGCTCTTGCGGCAGGATGCAGTACATGCACCAAACCACACAGTGATGCAGCTGGTCAGGACACTTTCTATGGCACCTCTGTAGAAGGTGCTCATGATGGGGGTTGAAGCTCCAGCCCTTTTCAGCTTGCGGAGAAAGTAGAGACGCTGGTGAGCCTTCTTTGCCAGTGCTGCAGTGTTCCTGCTCCAGGACAGGTCCTTTGAGACGTGCACTCCCAGGAACTTGGTGCTGTCCACTCTCTCCACTGCGGTGCTGTTGATGGTCAGAGGGGCATGTTGGGCATCCTTCTTCCTGAAGTCCACAATAATCTCCTTTGTCTTCTCCACGTTGAGAGTGAGATTGTTGTGTCCGCACCACAAGGCCAGGCGGCTCACCTCGTTCTGATTGGTCCGGAAACTCCACCTTCTGTTCTCTAATTTGTCCGGTCAAAAATCCCATATTATTTGAATTTTTCACCTCTCCTGCACCGAAGGCTATTCTCCAAGCACGTTTCTGCCGCTCCATCACCCCATCCACTCCAAGTCAGTTCACTGATGCCTTTAAGAGCACTGAATTTTGCTCTGCTGTCAGCTGGACCCATCTCTACATCCTGAGGACTTCATCAGCTCCTTCCATCACACCTGCACGACGATCTTGGACTCCATCGCTCCTCTCAAACAGGCATCTTCAAAGAACAAACCTTCACCATGGCTCAACGAAACGACGCGAGCTCTTCGACAACGTTGCAGAAAAGCAGAGCGAATATGGAAGCGCGACCGGCTTCATGTATCTCAAGGAATACTGAGAGACTGTCTCTGTGAGTATCATAATGCTGTGAAACAGGC
>JBBPBX010079192.1:0-16443 GCA_038048925.1 Garcialebias charrua
CCTACTGGCTTCATCGGTTCGTGGTTTACAGCTTTCACTGGAGCGGTTTGCAGCCGAGTGTGATGCGGCCGGGATGAGGATCAGTTCCTCCAAGTCCGAGGCCATGGTCTTGAGCCGGAAAAGGGTAGCATGCCCTCTCCGGGTCGGGGAGGAGGTCCTGCCCCAAGTGGAGGAGTTTAAGTATCTCGGGATCTTGTTCACGAATGAGGGAAAACTGGAGCGTGGGATCAATAGGCGAATAGGTGCAGCGTCCGCAGTGAAGCGGGCGCTGTACCGGTCTGTCGTGGTGAAGAGAGAGCTGAGTCAAAAGGCAAAGCTCTCAATTTACCGATCGATCTACGTTCCCACCCTCATCTATGGTCATGAGCTTTGGGTTGTGACCAAAAGAACGAGATCTCGGATACAAGCGGCTGAAATGAGTTTTCTCCGCAGGGTGTCTGGACTCTCCCTTAGAGATAGGGTGAGAAGCTCAGTCATCCGGGAGGGACTCGGAGTAGAGCCGCTGCTTCTCCACATCGAGAGGAGCCAGTTGAGGTGGCTCGGGCATCTGGTTAGGATGCCTCCTGGACGCCTCCCTGGTGAGGTGTTCCGGGCATGTCCCACCGGGAGGAGACCCAGAGGAAGACCCAGGACACGCTGGAGGGACTATGTTTCTCGGCTGGCCTGGGAACGCCTTGGGATTCCCCCGGAGGAGCTGCTCCAAGTGGCTGGGGAGAGGGAAGTCTGGGCCTCCCTACTTAGGCTGCTACCCCCGCGACCCGACCCCGGATAAGCGGAAGAAGATGGATGGATGGATGGATATTACAAGACCATGTCATAACACAAATGCAAGTTAATCATTACTGGATGGCCAACAATAATGAATTTAATGTATACTCACTGGGCGTTGACAGATCCTTGCGCTGAAGCACTGCGCTTGCATATTGAGGACCTAAAAGCATAAGATTATTCAGCAATGCAAAATAATTAAGATGAAGCAAAAAGGTGAGCATTAGCTGTGACAGGTCCAAGGACCATTAAAACACTCAAAGCCAGACGTCTAAAAAAAAAAAAAAGTTAGCATAAGTTTTCTATATATATATATAGAAGTTGTCTATATATATATATATATTAGTTGTGTATATATATATACACAAGTTGTCTATATATCTAATACCTTTTAATACCATCACAATATTTTTTAATACCATCACGACACTGAGCTACAACCGTAGCGGCAACCTCTTGTACTTCAGTTTAGAGCAACTACCGTATTGGTAAGTGATAAGATTACTGTCATTTTCTTCCTAAACTTTAGTAGTACATGTAGTTTTATATTACTGGATATATAATTTGCTTCTTGCCTCAATAAAAGCACTGACCTATTTGTTATTTAAATCTAACCCAAGAGAAAAAGTTTGTTCCCACACATAACATATCTCTAATGGCAAATGAAAAACTGTAAACTTGAAAACAGAACAGTTTAGTTAAAATAATTCAACACTGAAAACAGTACAGTGTACATGCACAATTCTTAAAGAGAGGGAGAAAAATAACAACTACTGTACCATATTTTTCATCCTGTAAGTCGCAGTTTTTTGCATAATTTAAATGCCTTGCAACTTATAGGCCGAAGTGACATATTTATAGATTTTTTCCCCATATTTATAAACCACTTTTTGACTGAAATATGGCCGTTTCCATTCATTCTGACTGAAAAAAAAAAAAAACTGCAGTTCCTGAAGGCCTGAAGGTAACAGTATGGCATGCTGTTGGCTGTTGTATCATGTAATAGGAAAACGTGCCTATAATGACAAATTTAAAAAAGTTCAAGACAAAAACAACTGGACTTTATTATACTATTTATTATACTATTATACTATACTTCATTGTTTTTTTTCTTGCACTTTTTAGAATTCACCATGTCCTGATGACTGAGAATCTTCACTACCTATTAATGACCCAATCGGCCTGCCATACTCTCCCCACCTCTCTGCACTGCTTGCAGCCAGCTGCACCACGGCGGCGAAATGCAGCTAATTTTACCATTAAAGTGCATTTATTAAGAAAATGATTCATTCATTCATTTAACCATTAGGTGCATTTATTAAGAAAACGTTAGACTGAGACACACCTTTACTATAATTTCGAGCTAACAAACAATTGTTTAGGTACATTTCTTGTTAAATGTTGGAGGATAAAGCCACACTCCTCTTTCCTGTTTCTTTTTACAGACATAAGCCTCGCCTTTACTTGTCTCAAATCATCTAGCTCCAAGCCACAGCAGGTTTTGTTAATTCAAGTGAACAAAGCTTACATAATATGCAAAACAGAACCGATTACCTTCAATGTCCAGTCGTGAGTCCGACAGATGAACAGAGCAAAGTTGCAGCAGTGCAGCCTGCTATATTTGAATGAAGCGCGGCAAAGCAAGAGTGGCGTTGATTGGTTTGGACCTGATCACGTGCTACTTCCCAAGTTAAGCAAGAGGGGCTTTGATTGGTCAGGATTTGCTCTCCAAATGGAGCCCAGAGGGACTTGAAGTCCCTCTGGGGGAGGGACTTCACTTTACAGGAGCTTGGGTTTGGCTTCACTGAGTGAAGCTCCTGCTGTTGTTATGGTGATTACCCCACCCCCCAAAGAATGTCAACATTCAAGAAAGCCCATCACCCATCAGCAGCATTTAGCATTACCTGTCCTGGCTGCATACAGTATAATTCATTCATTCATTCATTCAACCTTTATTTAGTCAGGTAAATCTTTTGAACCTCAAGGGCTCATTTACGAAAGCGACCTGCTAAAACTAAAGAACAATGAACAGCAGTGGTATAATTTCCTTAAACAATAAACAATAAACAAACAAACAATAAACAATAGAAAACAAAAGAGAGAAGAAAAAAACAAAAGAAAGTTTTTTTTTTTTTTTTTTTACAAAGTATCAAAAAACTAGCAAAACATTATAAGGTAGACGTATAAAATCAAAGACAGGAACAAATCTGCATTGGTTTTTGCCAGGATTCCAACAGATTCTGAAAACCATTTAGAGAAGTCAAGGTCGAGAGCTTCAGATCTTTTTGTAAGATATTCCATGAAGCAGGAGCGGAGTAGGAGAAGGCCCTTTTTCCAAGTTCAGTCCTCACTGACGGAACACTGCAGGTAATCATGTCCTGAGAGCGCACACTGTAGCTGCTAATAATAATAATAATAATAATAATAATAATAATAAGATAATAAAAGTCAGAGAGTCAGAGTCAGAATCTTTATTGTCATTCACACCACATGTAGTACATGTTATGAAACGAGATTATAAACACTGCGTCCCAGTTACATCCAACAACAAAATGTGAGAGAAAAACAGTAATAACATCTAAGAAGGTTTTTGCCATGATTTCAGAATCTGTTGGAATCATGGCAAAAACCAATGCAGATTTGTTCCTGTCTTTGATTTTATACGTCTACCTTATGTTTTGCTCGTTTTTTGATACTTTGTTTAAAAAATAATAATAATAAAAAAGTATTTCTTTCTTTCTTTTGTTTTTTTCTCTTTTTTGTTTTCTATTGTTTATTGTTTATTGTTTGTTTATTGTTTAAGGAAATTCTACCATTGCTGTTCATCGTTCTTTAGTTTTAGCAGGTCGCTTTCGTAAATGAGCCCATGAGGTTCAATAAGATTTACCTGACTAAATAAAGGTTGAATGAAAAAAAAGATGTGGGCAGATATAATACGATTTCATCTTCTTTCTGCTCCCTTCATTTTATCCTACTTGTATTCTTGTATCTGATGAAACTGTCTTGTATTGTTCTTTTAAAATGAATGAATAAACATCAAATCAAATCAAATCAAAGATGTGAACTAAGAAAAACACCAACTAAAAATACACTAAGCACTAATATCATAGAATAACATTATGGGGCGGCCGTGGCACAGTGGTAATGGCAGTCGACCCCCGATCGGAAGGTTGGAGGTTCAAATCCCGCATCCGCCCACCATGTGTCGTTGTGTCCCTGGGCAAGACACTTAACCCCGAGTTGTCCCCGGTAGGTCTGGATGGCGCCTTGCAAGGCAGGCTACCACTACCGGTGTATGAATGTGTGAATGAATGGGTGGATGGCTGGTATTGTAAAGCGCTTTGGGGCTCCTCACAGGGGGCTGGAAAGCGCTATATAAATAAGCTCCATTTACCATTTACCATTTTACCATTATACTCCAACCAGTAGCACGAACATGAGTTTGCATGAGCAGATGAACACAGCAACACAAAACAGATCAGCAAAATGAACAGATCAGCAGCAACATGAAACAGATCAGTAACATGAACAGATCAGCAGCAACATGAAACAGATCAGTAGCAATATGAAACAGATCAGTAGCAACACAAAACAGATCAGTAACATGAACAGATCAGCAGCAACATGAAACAGATAAAGATCAGCAGCAACATGAAACAGATCAGCAGCAACATGAACAGATCAGCAGCAACATGAAACAGATCAGCAGCAATATGATGTGATTTTTCACAGTGACCATTCTATCCATCCATGGTTAGATATTCATGAGTCTAACAGCCTCAGGGTAGAAGCTGTTCCTCAGTCTAGTGGTTCTACACTTAATGCTCCTCAACCTCCTTCCTGAGGGGAGTGGGACAAAAAGTGTGTGTGCTGGGTGAGTGGGGTCCTTCATGATGCAGGTGGCTCTCTTCCTGCATCTGAAGGTGTAGATGTCTGTGATAAATCAAAAAGGCGTTCAATTCAAGATCAACTGGACTTTATTTGTAACAGAAAACGTTTCGACTTCTGTCCAGAAGTCTTTTTCAATTGGAATTCAATTGAAAAAGACTTCTGGACAGAAGTCGAAACGTTTTCTGTTACAAATAAAGTCCAGTTGATCTTGAATTGAACGCCTTTTTGATTTATCATGTCCTGGATGACTGAGAATCTTCACCAGCATATGTCTGTGATAGTGGGGAGACTGACTCAAACATCTTCTGTGCAGCCTTCACCACTCTCTGCAGAGCTTCTGCAGCTGTGCAGCCTCTATGCCACACGTTGATGCTGGAGCACAGGATGCTCTCCACTGCACACCTGTAGAAGGAGGTGAGGACTGAGCTTCTCAGTCCAGCTTGTCTCAGCCGCCTGAGGAAGTAGTCTCTGATTACATGTACCTTTCTTAATCAGGCTGGTGGTGTTGTTGCTCCAGCTGAGGTTGTCATTCATGTGTACACCCAAGTACTGGTAGCTGGAGACCACTTCCACCGCAGATCCTCTTATGTTCAGTGGGGTGTGGGTGCGTTTTTTCCTTCTGAAGTCCACAATCATCTCCTTTGTCTTCTTCACATTAGCCGTGTTTCCATCCATTTTCATTTCGATTTTTGAGCTAATTTTTGAAATCTCGCAAATATGTAAATACAAATTAATGCGAAGCAGAAGCGTTTCCATCTGCTGGCTTGAAGCGCATCTACCAAGCCACGCACAGCGTCATTACGTCAGACGTCAGCGTCATTACGTCAGACGTCAGCACTGCGCATGTCTACAGTAAACAGGAAGTAGCGGTTGAAAACAGAACCCGGCCACACTTCTCGTCAAAATGGAGAGAATATTTCAGGTACGTGTTGCTATCGGGCAAGTTGTATTTATTCTGTCATGCCAACTAGTTTTAGCGATGTTACATGTTGTCCGGAGCGGAACAGCTGAACGTCACGTGACGTGAATGTTCGCTTCGGCAGCACGAGTCGGCAAATGTGTTTCCATCTGTCGTTTTGCGCATCTGCTCGGTTTCGAAGATCCCAAAAACCACCTCAAGCGAGTGTATCTACTTTTTGGTGAATTTCAGGAAGTAACCTCGCATTTTGCCGTTTCCATTAAGCTTTTCTGCTGCAATACTTCAAAATGCGCACCTAGAAACCTTGATGGAAACACGGCTATTGATGTGAAGTAAGGCTAGGCCATATCATATCGTTCTCCATAATACTGGTAAAATAAGCTTGCCCGGGCAAGAAAAATGATATCATGATATGCTAATTTCATGACGTAATACATCAGGGCGCCCCGCCCCCTTAACAACTGAGCGCGCCGAACCGAACTACGCACCTCCCCTCCACCTGTCTGTACTGGTGTAACAGTAATTAGTTGCGCACAATACCAGCTACCTAAAATGCTAAAAACAAACAACGCGCATCTCAGCTTCTCTCCATCCAGCTCTAAACTGCAGGTACAGACAGCTCAACTGTCTCTTGAGTTTCACAGTCGGTCCACGGACTAATGCCACGTCCTGACCAAACAGCTTTTCAACGGCAAAAAGGCTCGTCACGCACGCAAGTGGACGCACTGGACCCAGTGGTGTCCTGACCAGAACGAGAAGCTGCGGCGGTGTGGCGGCGGGGGGTGTGGGAGGAGCTTACCGGTACACCGAGTTCCTCACTGCACTCCGCCAGGCGAGGAGCTTTTTATTTCTGTCTCTGTAGAGAGCAGACTTGACTGGTCGTGAGGGACTTGTCGCGAACACACAGCTACAATGAGTTTCTCTTCCATAGTACATGACTCCGCGGGTTTTTTCTGTGTCCCACAAACAATACGTCACATAGTTGCGCAATACCCGCCCCCTCGTTTCCGCATCACATAGGGACTCTCCCCCTCTCTCCTCCCCCCGACTCTCCCTGATCAACCAATCAGGGAGAGTTGAACGGCTTTTGAACGTTTGAACGTTTGAACGGTGAAAACTTCAGCAATGATCAACGCGTGCTTGGAGGCTGAAGCGGGTTCACGTGCACGGAAAACGCTTTCCAGCACGCTCAACACGCACGTGACATGATGCCCGACGCCAAGACGCGGCTGGAGACGCATCCCCCATTGACTTTGCATGTAAACTGGACGCTCCTGCAGTTGAAAACGCGTTTGGTCAGGACGTGGCATAAGAAGCAGGTGATCAGAGAGAGTTCAGTCAGATAAATGAATCGGAATGAAACGTTCCTGCAGGAACAGATGAAGCTGAAACACCAACAAGCTTCATGGTCAGCTGGACGCCTTGTTACAAGTTCTGGAAGTTCTAGCTCATTTAAAGGCAACATATATTTTGTTGTAGGTTTCATTAATGCTCAACAGATCTTAAGCTTCATTTTATTTAGTTGTTTTGGGAAACTACACCTGCACTTTATTTTTTCTGGTGGATTTTGTTGATCTTTATTTTGTGCAGACTTTTTCAATCTAAATAACAGAAGGATCATTAAAAAAATATATATACAGTACTTGGAGACTGAATAGTTTACTAAATAAATTAATTTCAATAAAATTACCCGTTGTTTTTAAAAAAATATATATAATACTGCAATGCAACATGTTAAGTTAATTTTGTCAAATAAATAACTGATTTCTTTCTTTTTTTATTTGGGTTATATCACGAAATTTATCTTTATCGTCAGGATGCTCTGAAATATTACGATATAATATTCGAGCCATATCGCCGACCGCTAATGTGAAGGTTATTCTCCTTGCACCAGCTCTCCAGGTGATCCACCTCCTGCTTGTAGCTGGACTCATCATAGTTTGTGATGTATCCCACCACAGCTGTGGATCATGATTTTGAAGGCAGATGTGAAGTCCGAAAGAACATACGGGCGTATGAGTCCTTCTGTTCCAGGTGGATGAGAGCAGTGTGGACCACAGAGGAGATGACATCCTCTGTTGATTGGTTCTCACAGTATGCATACTGGTGAGGGTCCTCGTTGATGTTGATGGTTGTTTTAATGTGGGTCATGACCAGTTTTTCGAAGCATTTAGCTACTAACGGGTGAGGGCCACTGGCCAATAGTCATTCAGAGCAGTCACTGTAAAGCTTTTTTGGACTGGGATGATGGTGGTGTGGTCTTCAGGCAGACGGAATCTGTCTACAGGGCAAGTGAGGTGTTAAAGATATTGACCAGCACCTCGCAGAGCTGATCGGAACTTTCAACACTTTCCCAACACTTTTTTTTGGATTATGGTATTTTGACAAATTGGGGTTAGGATTTCCAACTAAACGCAGTGATAGGACCACCAAACTCACAGATCCTGTTCTCCACGACAATCCTGACCGCAATCTGTGAGATTCATGTCTGTCTGTCTGTGTCGTGAACTTTCAACACTTTCCCAACACTTTTTTTTTGGATTATGGTATTTTGACAAATTGGGGTTAGGATTTCCAACTAAACGCAGTGATAGGACCACCAAACTCACAGATCCTGTTCTCCACGACAATCCTGACCGTAATCTGTGAGATTTGTGTCTGTCTGTCTGTGTCGTGAACTTTCAACACCTTCCCAACACTTTTTTTTGGATTATGGTATTTTGACAAATTGGGGTTAGGATTTCCAACTAAACGCAGTGATAGGACCACCAAACTCACAGATCCTGTTCTCCACGACAATCCTGACCGCAATCTGTGAGATTCGTGTCTGTCTGTCTGTGTCGTGAACTTTCAACACTTTCCCAACACTTTTTTTTGGATTATGGTATTTTGACAAATTGGGGTTAGGATTTCCAACTAAACGCAGTTATAGGACCACCAAACTCACATATCCTGTTCTCCACGAGAATCTTGACCGCAATCTGTGAGATTAGTGTCTGTCCTACGTTTAACCTATGAATTATGGGTATTTGTATTTTGACAAATTGGGGTTAGGATTTCCAACTAAACGCAGTGATAGGACCACCAAACTCACAGATCTTGTTCTCCATAACCCCCTGAACGTATTTTGTGAGATTTGTGTCTGTCCTACGTTTTCCCTATGAATTATGGGTATTTATGTATGGATATCATGAAAATATCCAATAGGATCTATCACAGATGTGTATCCGGAAAATATCCAATACTAGGATTTATTATGTATGGGTATCCAGAAAATATCCAATACTAGGATCTATCACAGATGTGTATCCGGAAGATATCTAATACTATGATTTATTATGTATGGGTATCATGAAAATATCCAAATGGATTTATCACAGATGTGTATCTGGAAAATATCCAAGCTGGAAATTGTCTAATGCAATGTTGCCAAAAAATACCACGGGCATTGCTGCTGTTTCTCACAGTTCCTTTGAAAAACCTGCTCTGTCAAGGATTTAACAAAAACACATTTAATGCTGGTTTAGGTTTTATCATTAAATATATTTCTAAAGCACAAATGACAGTATGGAGAAGTCTAGAAACAAATTTAGTTATGCTTTTGAATTGATTAATTGTTCGTGTGTAATATTTAATGTGTGACAAGAAAATGGGAGCACAAGCCAGTGTATCTCTTGTGCCGGTCCCAAGCCCGGGTAAATGGTGAGGGTTGTGTCAGGAATGGCATCCGATGTAAAACAATTGCCAAAACTATAATGCGAGTTCATCAAAGTGAAACCATACCGGATCGGTCGAGGCCCGGGTTAACAACGTCCGCCACCGGTGCTGTTGACAAACAGGGTGCCGGCGGAAATTGTACTACTGTTAGTCGAAGACCCCGAGGAGGGAAACGTGTCAGGAGACGGAGGGAGAGGAGGAAAGTGAAGAATGTAGGACTGAGGGTTGCAACTCTAAATGTGGGGACAATGACAGGCAAAGGTAGAGAGCTGGCTGACATGATGCAGAGAAGAAAGGTAGATGTTTTATGTGTCCAAGAGACCCAAGTGGAAGGGCAGCAAGGCTCGCAGTATTGGAGCAGGGTTCAAACTGTTTTACCATGGTGTGGATAGAAAGAGAAATGGAGTAGGGGTGGTCCTAGCCTGGTTAAAACCAGACCCTGTCCTTCACTTCGCTTCAGACAAGGGTCTGGACTTTCTCCATTGAAAATTCATTCAACCTTTATTTAGTCAGGTAAATCTTTTGAACCTCATGGGCTCATTTACGAAAGCGACCTGCTAAAACTAAAGAACAATGAACAGCAATGGTAGAATTTCCTTAAACAATAAACAAACAAACAATAAACAATAGAAAACAAAAGAGAGAGAAAAAAAAAATATATATATATATATATATATATATATACACACATATATATAATATATATATATATATACATATATATACATATATATATATATATATACATATATACACATTCCTCCTTTTAACAAAGTATCAAAAAACTAGCAAAACATTATAAGGTATATGTATAAAATCAAAGACAGGAACAAATCTGCATTGGTTTTTGCCAGGATTCCAACAGATTCTGAAAACCATTTAGAGAAGTCAAGGTCGAGAGCTTCAGATCTTTTTGTAAGATATTCCATGAAGCAGGAGCGGAGTAGGAGAAGGCCCTTTTTCCAAGTTCAGTCCTCACTGACGGAACACTGCAGGTAATCATGTCCTGAGAGCGCACGCTGTAGCTGCACTCACGCAAAGACATGTAGGAGGAGATGTATGAGGGCAGCAGACCAAGAAGTGATTTGAAGATGAAAATGTACCAGTGGAAGAGTCTGCGTGAGGTTCTCCCCAGCTCCCCGGGCGCTGACCACGGCTGCTCACTGCACCACCTGGTGGTGGTTGGGTTAAATGCAGAGACCAATTTCGTCTGTCAAGTATGGGAAACATACACAGATGACAAAAATGTGATATTTATTTATTATTATTATTAATGATGTCCAGTTAACCAGTGAATACAGGGTGCAGTGGTGGGTACGATAATCACAACCAGTTATGAATCTTAGTGCACCATGATAGACAACATCCAACATCCGCAGGGTGCTTGTAGGAGCATTCATGTAGAGAATGTCACCGTAATCAATGGAGGGAAGGAAAGTCACAGATACAAGGCGTTTCCTAACATTCAGTGATAGACATGATCTGTTTCTGAAAAAGAAACCCAGTTTAACTTTCAGTTTCTTACTAGGTTTTCCACGTGGAGTTTAAAAGAGAGATGTGAATCGATCAGGATACCCAGATATTTATAGGAATCAACAAACTCAATAGGTACACCATTTGAAGATAAAATCAGGTCAAATCAATTCTTGCTGGAGGCGTGGGCTCTGCTGATGGCTGCTCCCCCGTGGTCTTCTGAACTTGACATCAGCTCCACCTCCTGCTGAATTTTCTCTCGCTCCGTTGTATATTCTGTGTTTATATGATAATAAAACGTCCTAATAAAATAAAATAAAACCATGGATCGCTGGTCCAACACACCAGAAGACCAGGAAATCTGATGGGACTCGGGCAGCAAATTAAAACCTGACTTTAATTCTCTCGTGACAACCTGTCATTTCCTTGTTCATACACTCAGCGGAGGGTGAGGAAGAGAAGGAGGAGGGAGGAGGGAGCAATTACTTGACTTTTGGGAAAAAAAACAAAAGAAAACTCCAGATAAGGGATTAAGAAGGGGAAATTAATAAATTTGTGTCACATATCAAACAGTCCTGCATCGCTTTGCATCGCTTTGAATGAGAACATGCGGCTGCGCGCTGGGACAGGTGGGGGCATTTCCTTATCAGCGGAGGGAGAGAAGGAGGAGGAGGAGGGAGCGAACACTTGACTTTTGGCCAAAAAAACAAAAGAAAACTCCAGATAAGGGATTAAGAAGGGGAGATTAATACATTTGTGTCATTTATACAACAGTCCTGCATCGCTTTGAATGAGAACATGCGAATGCTCGCTGGCTGCGCTGGGACAGGTGGGGGCGTGGGTTAGGGGCCAAAAACTCCGCCCCTTCTCTGATTGGTCCGGTCAAAAAAAATCTACAAGAGAAATCCTGGTCTATGAGAGAAGTCCCAGACTGTGCAGTGAAGGGAAATGAGAATTGAGCAGAGCTGTGCAGGAAGGCGAGGGCCAGGCTAGGGTGGTCCTGAAGGAGGAGTTGGCAAAGAATGTAGTAGAGGTGAAGAGAGTGTCAGATAGGGTGATGTGTCTGAAGGTAGAAGTAGAAAGTCTGATGCTAAACATAGTCAGTGGTTATGCTCCACAGGTTGGATGTGATGCGGAGGAGAAAGATAAATTTTGGAAAGATTTGGATGAAGTGATAGAGAGTATTCCTAGGGAGGAAAGAGTGGTGATTGGAGCAGACCTGAATGGACATTTAGGTGAAGGAAACAGAGGGATGAGGAAGTGATGGGTAGGTTTGGTATCAAGGAAAGAAACCAGGAAGGACAGATAGTAGTGGATTTTGCCAAGAGAATGGAAATGGCTATAGTCAATACCTATTTCCAAAAGAGGGAGGAACATAGAGTGACCTATAAGTTCATAATATAGTTCTGTGCAAGCGCAGCTCTCTGGAGTGCAGGCTCCAGCAGCTGCAGCAGGGCGGAGCGAAAAAAGACAGAGGGCTGCGCAACGGTTTTCTGTGTTTATATGTTCATGAAAAGTTTTAAAAAATAAATAAAAACAGGGAGCGCTTCTCCTTCAGCCCACACAGCAGACCTGCACACCAGGAAATATGCTGGTGCAGCCTCGTTGGACATGACTTTAGTTCGCTCGTGACAAGTTCATTCATTCCTCCTCCTCCTCGGAGGAAGTGAATGGTGACAGCTTCAAGTGATCACTTGACTTTTGGCAAAAAAAAACAAAAGAAAATGCCAGATCAGCGATGAAGAAGAGGAATTTAATAAATTTGTGTATCAAAACAGTTCGGTGCGAGGCAGTTTGTCAACGCGTGCGCGTAGGCGTAGTAAAATTTGAGCTTGGCGCGTTCACGCCCGTGATCAAAAGCTTGTTCCGCGGCGCTCCCACGACGCTCCCTGGACGTGCCGCGGCGCTTGGAATAACGCAAAGCTATACTGGGGCCTTAATTCACAGACAAGACACCTCTGCTTCCCGTCTGGGAATCAACCCCAAAACTGAGTTGTAAAGGGCGAGGCATAGATCTGCGCTGGAGCGAGCGCTGCGCCACGCCCTGCCAGCGCCGTGTAAGCGCTGTTGCACAAGCCTTTGAACGCTCGCGCGAACGCGCCAAGCTCAAATTTTACGACCGCTCGCGCGCGCGTTGTCTCATATTAAACTGCCCTGGTGGTGGACTGTTTTGTATGTTACACAAATGTATTAAATATCCCTTCTTCATCGCTGAACTTGGGTTTTCTTTTGTTTTTTTGCCAAAAGTCAAGTGATCGCTTGAAGCGGTCACCATTCGCTTCCTCCTCAGATGAGGAGGAATGAATGAACTTGTCACGAGCGAACTAAAGTCATGTCCAACGTGGATGCGCAGGTTCTAAACATTTCCTGGTGTGCTTGTCTGCTGTGTGGGCTGAAGGACCAGCGCTCCCTGTTTTAATTTTAAATTTTAGGACTTTTTTTATTAACATATAAACACAGAACAAAGCTGCGCAGCCCTCTGCCTTTCCCAACCTGTCAATCAAATCAGTAGGCTGTCAGCAAATGACCAATCAGCGACCTCAATTTGTCCCGTAGGTAAACGCTCCGCCCTGCTTCTGCTCAAATGACATCAAGTATTTGGAGCGAAAATGTTGGAGCCACACGCTGCTTCACGCTGAGCTCTGCTGTGAACCCCCCACGCGCAGCACACGCGCGTGGCGCGGCGCTCGGTCCAGCGTGAATTGAAAAAGTCGAAACGTCTTTTGCAACAAATAAAGTCGAGTTGATCTTGTATTGAACGCCTTTTTGATTTTATCATGTCCTGGACGACTGAGAATCTTCACCAGCATACCTTTGATGTTGTCATCATTCTTTGTTTGTAACCAGGTCTCTCTTGTAAATGAGTCCTCAAGGCTCAATGGGATTAACCTGCCTAAATAAAGGTTAAATGAATGAAATAGTAATTCAATTTGAACAAGATCCAAAACAATGGATTCTGTGAGGAAACAAGTTCTGTTTAACTACTATTTTATGGTGAGCTTTTTCATGGAGCTTCATGACGACCAGTGGATATACCTTTTTTTTTTCTTTGTGTATGTGTGAGTTAAATAAATTCTTAACATCCACTCCAAATCAACATTTTGATTAACAGAAATAATTTCAAACCTGCAAATAGATAACTTTTAGTGACCCCTGGTGGTTTCATGATGCAATAAAATATAATCTCAAAATACAAGGATTTCTTACAATGGAAAAAACTGTTGAATGGTTAAATTAAAGAGAGATAAAATCAATTTTAATTTTAATTGGTGGTCAATGGAATAGTTTTGGCCATGAGGGATACCACAGGGAGTATTTGATACTAAGGTCAGTTTTGTTGCTAATCTTTGACATCTTTGACACATCCCCTATCTGTGTAATATACATTTGATAGAAAAAGAAAATCCTTTAGGATTTGTGTAAAGATAACATTTTACACACACATGCACACGCACACACACACACACACACACACACACACACACACACACACACACACACACACACAATAAGCAAGTGTAGTCTGTTCATCGTTCTTTAGTTTTAGCAGTTCGCTTTCGTAAATGAGCCCATGAGGCTCAATAAGATTTACCTGACTAAATAAAGGTTGAATGAAAATTAATGAAAAGTTAAATATACATATCCAGACAATATCCAATACTAGGATTTATTATGTATGGGTATCCAGAAGATATCCAATGCTAGGCTTTATTATGTATGAGTATCCAGAAAATATCCAATATGAGGATCTGTCAGATATGTATCTGGAAAATATCCAATACTAGGATTTATTATGTATGGGTATCCAAAAAATATCTAATACTATGATCTATCACAGATGTGTATCCGGAAAATATCCAATACTAGGATTTACTACGTATGGATATCCGGAAAATATCCAATATGTGGATCTGTCTGATGTGTATCCGGAAAATATCTAATACCAGGATCTGTCACAGATAAATATCCGGCAAATATCCAATGCTAGTATTTATTATGTATGGGTATCCGGAAAATATCCAATATGAGGATCTGTCAGATGTGTATCTGGAAAATATCCAAAACTAGGATTTATTAAGTATGGGTATCCGGAAAATATCCAACACTAGGATCTGTCACAGATGTATATCCGTCAAATATCCAATGCTAGGATTTATTATGTATGGGTATCCGGAAAATATCCAATATGAGGATCTGTCAGATGTGTATCCGGAAAATATCCAATACTAGGATTTATTAAGTATGGGTATCCGGAAAATATCCAATACTAGGATCTATCACAGATGTGTATCCGGTAAATATCCAATGCTAGGATTTATTATGTATGGTTATCCGGAAAATATCCAAAATGTGGATCTGTCAGATGTGTATGCGGAAAATATCTAATACTAGGATTTATTATCTATGAGTATCCAGAAAATATCCAATAGTTAGATCTGTCACAGATGTGTATCCGGCAAATATCCAATGCTAGGATTTATTGTGTATGGGTATCCGGAAAATATCCAATATGAGGATCTGTCAGATGGGTATCTGGAAAATATCCAATACTAGGATTTATTAAGTATGGGTATCTAGAAAATATCCAATAGTAGGATCTATCACAGATGTGTATCTAAAGAGTATCCAATATTAGGATCTGTCACAGATTTGTATCCGGAAATATCCAATGCTAGGATTTATTATGTATGGGTATCCAGAAAATATCCAATACTAGGATCTATCACAGATATGTATCTGGAAAATATGCAGTAGTAGGATCTTTCTCATATGAGTATCCAGAAAATATCCGATACTAGGATCTCTCAAGTATGGGTATGCATAAAATATTCTATACTAGGATCTATCGCAGATGTGTATCCCGAAAATATCCTATACTAGGATTTATCATGTATGAGGATCCAGAAAAATATCCAGTGCTAGGATCTATCACAGATGGGTATGCGTGGGATATCCTGTACTAAGATCTGTTACAGATGAGATCTCCCCGTATACCACCGGAAACATATTGGATATGTGGCAGATACGGACAATTTCATAATGTTGTATCTCCCCGGATATTAGATCTTTTTGTCCAGTGTTGGTTTTCACAGTTTTTTGAGTCCAGTCTGGTTTTTTAGGGAGATGTCCTGCTGTACTGAACAGTCTTTCAATAATCTTTCAATAATCTTTCAATAAGGCCATGGGTGGTGTGTATCTTCTGGCTGAATCTTTGTGGTGGAATCCATTTTGAGTGTGTTAGTGGTGCTGTGGGTGCTCCCAGTTCAGTGACGTTTATACTAGAATATACGTCATTAGTCCAGTTCTTCTTGAAGGCAGGTCTAATGTTACCTGTCCACTTGCAGTGATTCAAATTGATTCAAATTGTTTCAAATTCAAATTCAACTCAAATTGTGTGTGTTTGTGTGTGTGACTGTTTTGTGGTTTCTAAGGACAGTGTTTTGTCAGGACAGTAATGAGCTGTTATCTGATTGTCTGATTATAGCGTATTGCTGTCCTAACAAACCACTGTCCATTAAAACCACAAAACAGTCACACACACAAACACACACAATTTTAGTAGAACATGTTATATTTACATGTAAATGTCTATCTGATATGCATATATACATTTATATGCATATATGTATATACACTGTACAGTACATGAATATGCATTTATGATATGCTTATAT
>JBBPBX010079193.1:0-10679 GCA_038048925.1 Garcialebias charrua
AAACCTGTTCATCTGTTCTTAATTGAAATCAGGTATGCTGAAGCAGAGAAGCACCTAAAACATGCAGGGCAGTCGTCACTGTGGACTGGAATTGTGAAACTGACCTATTTGTTTTATACACAACCAAATCCTGGATTATTTTGAATTCCAAAGTCCATTTTTAACGTAAACACGCTGTATGAATCCAGGAGTGGTAATTTCAGCAAGTTTGAACATGTGTTTGCCATTGGGAATGGAGAGTCATCCAGGAACTCTATTTGTGGCAGTGGTTCCAAGCCAGATGTGGGAAGTGATGACAGCCCAGTTGCAAACATCAAAATGTCCTCCAAAGACACAGCAGCATTGCCTTCTGCAAAAATAAAATAAAAATGAAATATGAAATAAAAAAAGATCGGTCTCAAAAATCAAAATGAGGTAATCAATAGTGCTAATAATTTTTATTCACAGGCTATATAAAAAAGCTAACATTACGCTGCACTTACTTTGTTTAGCATTGTTCGGTTGTTGAGATGTCCCCTCTCCTGCTTCCGTCTGCTCTGTGCCATTTAAAACCTCCAAGGATCGACCGCATGAAAAACAAAACCGCGTTAATATACTTTTAGGTGTCCCACAGAACGGACAAAACACGACTTGTTGTCCATCTTGGGTCGAAATGACCGCTTCCATCATCACTTCTGGGTCATCCTCGGAGTTAGTACATTCCCTTTCCGTGTGATGCTCTCATTTGTTAATTTGTTTCAGGACTTGTTAAAGTGTTTCGCCTAATTTGTTAATTTGTTTCAGAAGTTGTTAATTTGTTTCAGAATTTGTTAATTTGTTTCACCTCATTTGTTAATTTGTTTCAGGACTTGTTAAAGTGTTGTTGCCCCTCCCGGCCACTGCAGAAAATACCTAAAGAGGTTGCACAACATATGATTAGTAGCCTGCTGAGCACATCAAAGTTAAAATTTTCATTCAGGTCCAGCTGGAAGGTGACCCTGGTGGTTCACTCTGGTGGTTCACCCTGAACACAAATGAGTTATAGATTTCATCTGTCTAGCAAGCACTTCAAAATCCCACAAGAGAAGCTATAAAGTACTGAGAGAAAGTACATTTATAGAAGCTTAGCCTGCTGCTACAACACTACACTACATTTATGCAGTAGAAATCCAATAGATGCAGTTTAGAGAACACTTTTACAACCTAAACAAATACAGTACATGATACCCTCAGGAACCCCTCACAGAGTGCGATCACAATGCAGCATAAATTACTGACTTGGTTTCCCTTATAGAGAACACTCACCAAGTATACTGTATATAAAAGAAACGCTTGCAAATCAAACAGACTGTTTTATAAGGGCTGACTTTTTATTTTAAACAAAAAAGTGATATTCATATTCTCTATTTAAATCAATAGCTGTCAAAACGTGCAGTTTTTCAATACAGGTAGTTATAATTTGAATGTTTCGGATATGTTCAAATTCTACAATGTTAAAAATAACACAAAATATGCATCATTCCCTACAAAAAGTCTACTACACAATTTGTAACAAATGAGAAAATACAGCAGTCATGTTCTGTTGCCATGAATTCTCATTTGCTTACATTCAACATTGACGAGCACACTTTGGACTGTCTGAGCACCTGATTGAGTTGGTAAAAAAATCTACAGATTCAAACCGAATCAAAGGGGAAAAAATTATGGAATCGTACACATCAGATCAAAAGCGAAAAGTTAAAGTTCTTCTCTCTTTGTCTGAAAAGAAACTGTGACTAAAAGCCGTGAGGACGAGAGCTGAATGGAAGTAGTAATTTTGCGAGAAGAGATCAATTTGGAAAGCATTAAAGCAAAACTTGAGGTCGAGATCATATGCAGATGAGCTGTGCTGAAATATTCCGAACAAGAGAAATTCCATAATTGACAGTAACTGATTAATTTTGTTGTAAACAAATGTAAGAAATATTTACCGTTTTCAAATTAAATGTTTTGTTAACACCCTGATGAGTTTGAGTTACATTATTAACCTTCAATCAATCATTCAACGATGTAGAAATTGTTAAAAGTATAAAAATTTAAATTAAAAAAGTGGAAAAATCAGCTATTTTGGCTTTAAGGATTATAGCAGAGTTGTATTTCAATTAAATTCAATTAAAAATACTTTATTAATCTTAAAGGGAAATTAAATGTTGCTGAAGCTCATCATCCTGGCTTCATTAAAGCTATAGTATGTAAGATTGTAATGTAGTCTGTAACTTTTCAAACAATATATTTTTAACATATTTCTTCACTCAGTCACTATCTACTGACAAACTGATGTTAGACCAAGTAATCTCTGAAAAAATCTATTGTCCCCTTGCTTCTCTATCAGCATTTATAAAAACACTGAAAACACAAGAGTGACCAGGACACTGACAGCCAATAAAAACAGAGTTGTTTGTCACGCCCCAACCCACGCCCCCACCTGTCCCAGCCGCAGCTCGTTCTCATTAAAAGGATTGCAAAGCGATGCAGGACTGTTTTTTATGTGACACAAAATGTATTAAATATCCCTTCTTTATCCCAGAGCTGGACTTTTATTTAGTTTTTTTGCCAAAAGCCAAGTGATCGCTTCATCCTGCACTGACAGACATGAGGAAATGGATTTGTCACGACTCACGAGCGAATTAAAACATGTCCAACGTTGCTTTGTGAACCTCTGATGATTTCTGCTGGATTTTGTGTTGTAGGATGAGTGATTCGTGGTTTTATTAAAAAAATTTAACAGATAAAACAGAATATCGCAGCGCAAAGACAGGAGGAGGTGGAGCATTCCACACATTCCAGACCAGCGCAGCGACATGAGGAAGTCACGAGCGAATTAAATCATGTCCAAACGTTGCTTCGTGAACCTCTGCTGGTGTCTGCTGGATTTTGTGTTGTAGGATGAGTGATTCGTGGTTTTATTAATTTTTTTTAACAGTTATATTATCATATAAACACAGAATATCGCAGCGCAGACAGGAGGAGGTGGAGCATTCCACACATTCCAGACCAGCGCTGACAGAGGAAGTCACGAGCGAATTAAATCATGTCCAAACGTTGCTTCGTGAACCTCTGCTGGTGTCTGCTGGATTTTGTGTTGTAGGACTAGCGCTCCATGGTTTTATTATATTTTATTAGAAGGTTTTATTTCCATAAACACAGAATATCGCAGCGGCTCTGAGCAGACAGAAGCAGGGGGCGGAGCAGATCCCAAGTTCACCAGAAGCACGGACTGTGCTCCCTCCCCTCAGAGCCATATATGGCTCTGAGGGGAGGGAGCAGAATGCTTTTCTGCGCTGAAAATATTTCTAAGTCCCAGAGTCCCAGAGAGTTCAAATATCGCAGACCCCAGCTTTAAAGAGTTTTTATAGATGCAGATGTTACGTGGGCAGGAAGGCTCTCCTGCAGCCCTGGGTCCTGCAGTCTTCCTGGGCAGCAGTACTGCCAGAACGCCAGGCAGAACTCCTCCCATGCTATGGCCACTTCTCCCAGCAGCATGCCAAGCTCCTCATCGCCGCAGTCAGCCAGCTGGGCTGCTGGGGGTGCCAGAGGACAATCCCGATCCTCCCGCTGTCACGAGCCGCACCTCTTGCCAGCTCCAGGATCCACCATCAGGTAGACAGGAATGCAGCCATAATGCCTCTTTTTCAATTCATTTGGAATTTGAGGTTGTAGTTGAGGTATTATTTGAGCTTTTGAGACATTAATCAGCTGCTCCCGATTGTAAAAATTCACCTTGTTGTTATGGTTACACATCATAACAAATATCCAAAAGAGGTTTCAGTAAAAATCCTTCCAGCTGCACAGCATCCAATACCAGAGAAAACACTCATCCAAAAAAAGTGATTTACATCCAGAATAAGAGGAATTCCTTTTCAAAAGCAATTTCTCAGAATGAATGTAGAGCTACTCCAACATGCAGCCACCTTGAGAAGTGCAATTCACAATTTCAAACGGAAACGGACACATCGAGAAACAGAAAGGCGTCCTGAACAGCCCATTGTTCAAGTTTTAGTGACATGTTTTCTTCAGCACTAAATGCTGACAAATCACAGTGGTGTACTGCTTGTCCTTTGCAAAGACTTATAACTCATGAGCAAACATCCTGATTATAAATTCTTATCATTTTCTCAAACAAAATCTATCTAGGAGCAATGCTCAAAATTTAGAAGATTCTTTTACCCCCTACAATACAACACAAAAATACTCCTTTTGATGGGGGTGATAGCTTACTGTTGCTATGGTCCCTAGTAACATGGCAACTAAGTGACTTATTCAATGTATTTTCAAAAGAACAGCTGTGACCAAGGGCTTGAGAACAACCCAAAGGCAGCAGACACCTTAGAACATTCACAGGTGGGAAATAAAACAATGGGCTTACACACACACTTGAACAAACAAGCTAACGATACACACATATGTGGGTAAGGACAAATTGGACCCCCTGTGCATTCTATTGTACATGGTCGACAATAAGAAAGGTGTACATGTAGTTTGTCCTACCTTATCCTGAAGCAGGATGATCTGATGAAGACCACTGTCTAGCTGTTCAGTGCTGCAGTAAAAAAAAGATAAATAATTTCGAAGCCAAAATTAGTGTGCTGAAATTGTGACTAATTGTTTGAAAAAAAAATTATTATTATTTAAAACAAGCAAGTACGTCAGTGTCTTGATTATGACATACGTCTGTTTTAACAAGGAAGAAGAACAACCTTAATATTCCATTTTCAGTGTATCTAGATTGTGTGCAGAAGACTCTTTCAAACACACATTCCTCCTTTACAATTGTCAGAAACACATCGGGCACATTGTCCTCCCAGTAATAAACAATAGATACAGGTTAAAACAAATAAAGGATGCAATAAAACTTTAGTGATATATGAAGTTTTGAATATTCAAGATGATTGGGTATGCACAGCCAAGCAAGTCAAATCAGCAATTTTAGAGAAAACTTTCATGCCTTAAGCAAAGACAAATAAGAGAAAAGAGGGTTGAGATGTAAGAAAAAAATGCACAAAAGGCTCATTTGATTGCAGTGAACAAATATATCCCATACAGATGATACATTCATACTCACATTATACATACTGTACAGTACTCGTTTGTAATCTGGCACTTGCTTGACATACCAGTGAAGATGGACATCACAGTTTTAGTTAAGAAAGTTTATCCATTTTCAGGCTAACTGTCGCTACTGTTAGCTCTTGCAGGCAGAAGAAATGTGGATTGGCTTGTTTACTGACATGACACATGCACAAAGGTTTTCCTCCTCTCCTCTCCATCGGAGGGTGAAATGACATGATACCTCTGATCCTGACAGAGCCTAAAAATACACAGTCTAATAGGGCTTAGTGGGCCTGTCAATTTCAGTTTCTTACCAGTCGGTATTCTAGTTTTGATTCTTATCCAGGCTGTGCTGATTTGCATTCTGTAGATTATGATGTTTTTTTAATATTCCAATGACAAAACTACTAGAAATAAGCAAACATATAATTTATTTCTTTGCTTTGTCATTGACCAAAATAACAAGATAAAAGGTGGCTGGGCTCAGTCTTAGAGATAGAGTGAGGAACTCTGTCATTCGGGAGGAGTCTGGCCACTGCTCTTTCGCATCAAAAGGAGTCAGATGAGGTGGTTCAAGCATCTGATTAGGACGCCTCCTGAACATCTTCATTTGGATGTTTTCAGGGCACCTCCCACTGGGAAGAGGTCCTGGGCCAGACCCAGAACTTACTGGAGGGAATACAGTATATCTCTCTGAACTGGAACACCTTGAGATCACCCAGGAGGAACTGGAGTGTCACTGGAAAGAGGGATGCCTGACGTTCTCTCCTGGAAATGTTGCCTCTATGGCCCAACTGCTGACAGGTGGTAGAAGATAGAGATGATATTAAGAAAATATTTTTTTAAATTGTACATCCTTATATTCAACATGCTGGTGAAGATTCTTAGTCGTCCAGGACATGATAAAATCAAAAAAGGTGTTCAATACAGAACAACTGGACTACTGGACTGGTGTAGTGTATGCAGTCCAGTGTAGCGAGGACTGTCCAGACCTATACATTGGAGAAACTAAACAGCCCATCCACAGAAGAATGTCCCAACACAGGAGAGCCTCCTCCTCTGGACAAAACTCAGCTGTTCACCTCCACCTCACGGACAAGGGACACTCTTTTGAGGACCAGAATGTACATATTTTGGACCGAGAGCACAGGTGGTTTGAGAGGGGTGTGAAGGAGGCGATTTATGTAAAAAGAGAGAAACCATCGTTAAACAGAGGAGGAGGTCTAAGATTCCAAATTTCTAAAACTTATAGTGCAGCCCTGGGTTTGGTTCCCAGGCGTCTCACACCTGATGAGAACAGAGGAGCCTCGTTTGTGAATTAGACTAACAAAGACTTTGACAGGTCCCTGCTATTAATGTGTGAGGTGTGACTTGTCAATTTACATACAGTAGGATGTGTGTGTGTTTTCTGTAAGCTCTGTTTTCACACACTGAACTTTGAATCGGTCACAGGTACGTGTTATCCCAAGTATGTGGGGGTGTGAATTAAGAGTTTATTAATGTTTTTCTGACTAAATGTTTATGTTAAGAGTCAACACTTGTGAGAGAAAACATTTTAGTTTAGTGTCAAGAAACTATATGCAATTAGGTTTGATCCAGTGCAAGAGTTATGTGAAAAAAACTAAGAGAAAACATTTTAGTTTAGTGTCAAGAAACTATTTGTAATTAGGTTTGATCCGGCGCAAGAGTTGTGTGAAAAAACTAAGCTCGTTTTGTTCACATGACCTCGTAGCCTCCTTGGTAACAGATCTAACAAACCCTTCAGATAAGACATGTTTTCTTTTAATGGTGCCTAGTACCACTTTACTCTGAAAAACAAGTTTTGAGTGAAGTCATCACACCCACAAGGTATAAAACGGTTACAACGCACTTTTATGCCCCTTTTCCACCGGTCGGCTCGGGTCGGATGTTACGTCATATGTGCGTCGCAGAGACCCCCTTTCATCCTTTTCCACCGGATATTCCGTGCTAAGCCGCGCGAGATTTCTTGAGATTTTCGGGCTGGTTTCAGAGGTGTACTGAGGCGAGCTGACCCGCTCTGGAAGGAGGGAGGAGGAGACTCGAGCAGTTTTCACGGAAGCGACTGGGAAGCGATCACGGGAGGACTTTACATGAATAACACGGTAAAAACAATTATTATTTTTAAAATTTATAGCAAAGATGGGTCTTCAGCTGAACGTGTCCTTAATAAAATCACGTATTGCTCAAAACTGCAGGATTTTAAAAAGCAGGTTCGCCACGAGCAACACGCGGCGCGCGGGCGGCTTTATGTCTTTAAATGTAGCTCAATGAACAGATATAAAATATATTTCATAGCTGACTTTATAGTACGAGGGCTCCTGAGCTTAACCACGCTTTAATATTGTCACGTAGTGGTCAAATATGCTGCATTTAAAGTAGTTTCGCTTTGACTTCTTCCAAAACTGTGCTTGCACAACGAAAATAAATTATAAAAATTCGAATTTTATTTCAAATAACTCCAACAGGATACATTTAGTATATGAACATGTTGTGATCACACTAGATTTTTTTGAAAAATATCAGCTATGTGGTTTTTGATAGAATTGATAATATGTGATACAAAGTACAAGGGAGAAAATTAATGGAGGTGGCTTGACACATTTATGTCTATAAAACATTGAATTTTATTTCAAATAACTCCAACAGGATACATTTAGTATATGAACATGTTGTGATCACACTAGATTTTTTTGAAAAATATCAGCTATGTGGTTTTTGATAGAATTGATAATATGTGATACAAAGTACAAGGGAGAAAATTAATGGAGGTAGCTTGACACATTTATGTCTATAAAACATTGAATTTTATTTCAAATAACTCCAACAGGATACATTTAGTATATGAACATGTTGTGATCACACTGTGTTGTTTAAAAAAAAAAAAACAGTTTCTGGACTAAATTAATCACATTTTTCTTTTACAGTCAACAGAAGAAAATCGCCAGAATTCAACAACCTGTGTCATCTTCTGGAGGAAGACGTGAGACACCAGATGGAAATTTGTTACTTCTGTTTGTCACTTCAAACTTTTCCTATTAAACGTTATATTTTCTTAAGTGGTGTCCTCGAACATTCAATTTCCTAAACTTATTTTATAATGTGAAGTGTGTATTGTGTTTAAATCCATACTGGAAGTTAAGAGAACTTTCCATTTGCATTTGACCTTTAAAGAATCATAAGATAAAGATTATTAGAATCTGCTCAACTGTTATTACGTTATAAATTATTTGGTTCTAGGATGAAGTCATACAAAAAAAGTCAAAAATTAAAAGTGGCCAAAGTCCTTTGGACAGTTTAAAGTTAAAGAATTCACAGACCATCCATCTACCATCTACCACCCAGCAGCAACTTTACCAGGGAAACTCTGGCAGTTTCAAAGATCACAGTGTGATGTTTTAAATCAACTTTATTTATAAAGCACATTTTAAAAACCACAGGGTCAACCAAAGTGCTGTACAATAACATAAAAGACAAGTTAATTAAAAACTATAAAAAGCATACAAAAATAAATACATATACCAGTCTTACTGCAGGTGTGTTAACATGCCATAAAAGATAAGATCACGTGTTAAAAGCCAAGGAATAAATGTGTGTTTTTAAATAAGATTTAAAAAGTTTTGAGGACTGTCAGCAGCAACTGCTCAGCTGATCTGAGATCGGGGAGGGCAGGAAGGTTGAAGCAGCTCAGATAAATATGGTTTTGCAACTTTATCAAGCACCTTGTGCATAACTAAATAATAAAATATGCTTTAATACATCTTTATTGTAAAAATACTAAATTGGAAAATACATGGGTTTAAAGAAGGCAACAAGGTAGGATTATGAATTGGGTTTAAAGATTACAGCTCATGAGGTACTCATTATAGCATGACATCTCTTTCACAACATTCTGTCAAAGCCTTTATTGTGTTCTTCTTCTAGTGGTGGCTAGTACTGTAGTAAATAGCTTGAGGGAACACTACTGCCACCATGTGGTAAGACGAGTAGGATTCTGGACCCCGCCCACAGAAGGGGTACAAAAAAGCTGTGGAAACAGAACATAGATGTGACCCGACCCGAACTGAGCCGACCTGAGCCGATCCAACCCGAGCCGAGCCGAGCGGTGGAAAAGAGGCATTAGAGGGTCTGCTGCGAGTCCTGATCAGACGTCGAGCTGCATGATGTATATTCCACGCCAACCTGTGAGGCCCTCCCAGTTGTGTCAAAAGGTAAGGAATAATGAGTTACATCAATGCCTTGTGTTTGTGTTATGTGCCGTTAGTACTGTGGCAAGATTAAACAGACACTTTTGATCTTAGCAGGAAAACTGTTTGTGTATGTGCTGTTAGTACTGTGGCGGATTTAAATGACATATTATTTCTAGCAGGAAAACAGTTTGTATGTGTGACTTGTATGTTTATTGTACATCTGAGGTGATGTACAACTGTTTGTTTACTTTTTACTTTTTCCTCTGTAACAGACTTCTTTAATAAATTATCATTATTTTTAATTAAGTCTGATGAGTGTGAGTTTTTTTTTCTAAAACAGTGTGTGCCTACCTTTCACGAATCAAAAAAGATGATAAAACATTAACCATTTGGGTTGATCTGAAATATCATAAAACAGGGTGTTAGTTTCCAATTTACATATGTTGGGGCGTGTCAATGGCTTATCCTGTTATAACTTCTTCCTCTCACTGTCTCCTCACTGAATTGATAAAGCTCCTCGGATGAGAAGCGAAACGTTTTGTTGCTACAAATAAAGTCCAGTTGTTCTGTATTGAACGCCTTTTTTGATCTTATATTCAACCCTTGCTCTTCTCAAGAGCGGACGTCTCCTCTCAGTCTCCGCTTTGCTTTTGCTCTGTCTTGTCTGTGAAACTGTCTGAGAGCCTCTCTTCTACAAAATCTTCGGAATCATAACTATGGACTTCAATTTGGTCAGTTGGTCCCTCAACACAACTGATAACATTTATTTAAAGAGAAGACAGGCTGTAGGTGAGCCGATTTGCCCTGTTGGCATGCCCACAGCTGGATATCTCATCGACTTGGAAGACTTGATGACGTGTCTCTGCAGTCATCTGTTGATCTTCATCCATCCATCCATGCTCTTCCGCTTATACGGGGTCGGGTTGCGGGGGTAGCAACTTAAGGACGCATATTTAATTGGATTTATGACAACTGGTTCCTGCTTTTTGGATTTGGCTGGTTCCTGGTCTATCAACACAAAAGGAAGACGTTGGCAGCAAATCTGGATCTGGTCAGGCTACCTGCCTTACATGATGGCTTGGTTCATGTCTCAATAACCCAGACTTTTGGTTGAATGGATTAGAGCTCTGGGATTTTCTCAGGCACGTTCCATTGGTATGGTCATTTTATTTTGGACATTTCGGAAGTGAGTGGACCGACACAGACTGAAGGTAGATGGTTCCCTGACTGGCCTTGACAGGCCGTCTTATCTCAACACGCCTGTAGAAGTTTTGTAAACCTGACGCTCTCACCCTCCCAAACCCGCTGCTGAGGAATTCCACTGACTTTTCAGAGGAGCCCAGCTGAATAAACATTCTGTCATCATTTCAGGACTCTGGACTTGCCTCTGGCCGTCCTCGGCAG
>JBBPBX010079194.1:4921-16443 GCA_038048925.1 Garcialebias charrua
TACTACATGTACTTGAACTACTATTCTTACTTTGCTGTTTTTCACTTATTGCCAGGCTTCAGAGTACGAATCACCAGTGATAAACGAGGGACTACTGTACTCTATATCTGAACCTGACATCTATGAAGTGCCAACTTGTGGTCTTTATACAAAGAAACCAGACTGATATCAGAACCAGACAACCAAAAACACAAGATGGCCCCTCACAGTGGAGGGTTTGAATATTTCCATGATATAATCACTTGCAAGGATGAAATGTTACAACAGCAACTGGCAATGAGTTGAGTCTATTAGATGGTTTGGATTACGACATGTTGACAGCATAGAGAATTCAATTCAATTCAGTTTATTTCTATAGTGCCAAGTCACAGCAGAAGTCATCTCAGGGCAGTGAACAAAATCAGTTACATACATTATAAAAGCCAATGGGTAAAAGCCATCTATCTAAAGCCCGAGATACACTGAAGCAGACTCCGTATACGCGCGTATACGGACGTATACGCGCGTATACGGAGCCGCTGCTACACTCGGCTTTCGTTCTCGCGTAGATTCTCGTGTTTTCGCTCCAAATTCTAACGTCATTTCCTCCGTACCGTCACTTCCGATCGTCACTTCCGCTAGTTTTTCGCTCCAAACGCTCGCGTTCTCCTTGTTGTAATATGAGCAGCTGAGCACGGAGTGCTTTTCCTGCAGCCCACAGCCCACCACAGCCCACCAGGGAATATATAAAACATCGCGCACCCAGGTAGGACCTGAATTCATTCATGCGGTTACTTGACTTTAGGCAAAAAAACAAAAGAAAAGGCCCGATCAGCGATAAAAAAGAGGAATTTATTTCATTTGTGTAACATACAAAACAGTCCGGCGCCGGGGAAGTTTAGATCAGACACCGCGCATCGCGTATGCGAATCGCGTATGCGTAGTAAAAAAATACTTTTGCGCGTACTTGCCCTGAGGGGCTACGCGGGGCTACGCTGCGTACGGGGCGTACGTACGCTGCGTATTGGCGTATCGTGAGGACGCTCGAGTGTATCTCGCCCTTAAGGAAGCGAGCAGATTGTGTTCAATCTTCACTTTGTCGCCGTCTCTCATCCTAAGTAAGCACAAAGGCAACAGTGGAAAGGAAAAACTCCCTTTTAACAGAAAGAAACCTCCAACAGAACCATGCTCAGTAAGAGCAGCATCTGCTTTGACCGGCTGGGTTTGAGAGAACAGGAAGTAGAAACAGACAAACACAAACACCACAAGGCATTATGGGAAGAAGGAAACCTGTAAGGCCTGTGTGATACTTTTAACAATGCCGGGAGGCCTTAAATCCTAATACTGTATATATGTTGATGGCACTTTGACACTTAATATCCACTTTGATTTTATTGATGAAAAAGTATGTTCTTGTAGTTAAAAACTAATTTGGGGACGTAATGAATTAGACCATATGTTGAAATGAATTACATTACGGTCACCAATGGCGCGCCACAAGGCTCAATTTTAGGTCCCAGTCTTTTTACAATTTATATAAATAATGTAGGTTAAACATTACTGATGCATCCTTGCATCTCTGTGCCGACAACGCTGTTGTTTATTGCCGAGCTAACACAGTTTCCAAGGTTTTCCAGCTTCTACAGTCTGCATTTGACATCATTCAGTCAGACTTATGCCATCTCAAACTGGTGCTAAATGCTGACAAAACCAAAGGGATGTTGTTTTCAAACAGAAAGTTGGTGCCAGCAACTCTTCCTCCCATCTCATCCATGCATCGTGTTCCTATTGGGTTTGTAGATTCTTACAAATACTTGAGAATTTTGGTCGATGCACATCTCTCCTTTAAATCACATGTTGAAAACTTGATAAAGAAACTGAAATTAAAACAGTGTTTCTTTTTAAGAAATAGATCTTGCTTAATGCTGAGTGCAAGAAAACGCCTTGTAACCGTTACCTTCCTACTGGCCATTGACTATGGTGACATTATTTACATGAATGCCACTGCCAGCTCCTTGCAGATGTTGGATGCTGTCTACCATGGAGCTCTAAGTTTCATAACTCGTTGTAACTACCATACCCATCACTGCACTCTGTGCTCCTTGGTCAGTTGGCCATCTTTATCTATACATAGGCTTTGACACATTCATTTTCATCTATAAATCCCTCCCTGGTCTGCTACCTTCTTTTATCTCCTACCACATGTCACGTCATCAGTGCAGTTACAACATGCGCTCTCAGGCCATCATTACCGGCAGTGTTCTCTCAGTGCGGACTGAACTTGGCAAAAAGGCCTTTTCCTACTCTGCACCTGTAACACCTTGAAACAAGAACATAAGTTGTCCACCTTCATTTCTTTAAAGGGGACCAAATGTAGGATATATAATTTTTTGTGGTTTATCTGTGGGCTATCCAGACCATTTTCAGTCAATTTTATACACAAAATAATGCTTGGATAATAAAATATCCCCTTTCTAATTCTGCCAAATTTCACTTCCGTTCTAAACGACCGGTTTATGAATAATGAGGTCTGAAAGCCACGCCCTACAAAGACCTATTTACATTTACTACGCCCTCTGTAACAGCCAGTATCTCTAATATGTTGTTATTTTAAAATTAGCTCTTTTTTATTACTCATTTGACTTACTGTTAGTGCTAGTAGCTTAAGATAACTTACCAAAAGCCCTCTGCGCGCGCCGCCATTTGCAGCTCCTTTTTTTAGCATTAGCCTCGAATAGCTTTTCCTCCTCCGAGCGGGGGTGTTAGCTCCGCTCGTTTGGGAGCGTGCTTCAGTCCACACACACAAAGTTCACAGAATGTCTCGCTCCAGTTAATTTATCCGCATGAGGCAACCTTTGACCGGACCCCCGGACCTCAAAAGTCAGTAGCTCCCAACAACTCCCGCACGCAAATGGTGTCTTCGCCGGCGGTCTGCAAAACAAAAGGCTTAAAAAAAAAAAAAAGAGATGCCGCGACCGGGAGGCGAACCCGTGTCCTTCGGATTACGAGTCCGGTTCACTACCTCTGGGCCAACCGGGTAGTCATGCAAAAAGCAGTCTTTCATCGTATAAGAAATAATCACAACCACTTACATTTAGAACGCTGAAGTTTTGATTAGATTTTGATGAAGTGAAAGGTATTCTTAAAATAAATAAGTTGCTAATCTGAAAATATATCGATCAGTGGTGCTTGATGGTACAGACTGTCGCCCCGCGAGAGTCACACACTGTGTGTGTGTTCATTCATTCTGCCGGCTGCGCGTTGGGAGCGATATTACACTAAAAATTGAACTAAAACGTAAAAATAACAATTATAAAGTATTATTATGTCGATGTATATATCTAGTCTCACCCCGATTTCTCCGAAACAAAAGGCTTTAAAAAAAAGGGGGGAAAAAAAAGATGCCGTAAACAAGATGCGATCTCCGCTCTCCTGCGTGGCGCTTAAGTGTCATAACCGCTCAACCAAACTGACAGTTGTGAAAAAGTAGTCCTTCATCATATAAGAAACAAGTCCAAACCGCGAGAGTGTGTGTGCACAGTTTCAACGAGATAGAGTTCATTCAAACAAGGTAATAAAACATTCTGGTTTTACTCGAGATGTGCTGCATGGCTGGAGCAGGGCAAACCCCTAGCCCCCCGGGGGATAAATAAATGAATAAATGACCGCCAGGTCAGCTCCTAAACCGCTAGGCAACCGTGACATCTTTTATACTCAAGTGGGTGGAGCATCACCAGGGGTTGCTAGGTGAGGGGCTGGACTCAGGTTTGAGGTGATTGGCTACGGTTTGTGACATCACAAACCGCAGGAAGTGTGAAACGGAGCGTTTTTAATCACAGACAAATAAATCTACTTAGAGTAAATAAACCACTGGGTGCATTTTTTTGGCACAAGGACTGTTTTTTTATGAAGTAAATACCCAAAGTTTAGTAAAAAAACATTAAAAAGTGAATTTTGCATGTGTGGTCCCCTTTAAGGGGTTTCAAACATTTGATGTCAATTGAAAAATCAAAGCAAATTTCACCCTTTTTTGTTTTGTTTTACAGCACCCTGATTCAATGTTTTGTATACTACTCTTATTTTAACTGCATTTTTACTGTAGGTCAGTGGTTCTTAACATGGGTTCGATCGAACCCCAGGGGTTCAATGAGTCGGTCTCAGGGGTTCGGCGGAGCCTCTGCCGTGGAGGTAAAAAAAAAAGCCCTGGAATATTTTATACCATTTGTCACAATATATCTTTGCAAGAAATCCTTTTCGAGGATGCTGGACATAAAAATGAAGAAAAGGAACAGACTTTGCTGTGAAGATGACATGAGAGTAGCACTTGCCAAGGTGAAGCCACGCATATCCGAACTGGTCTCCCAGAAACAACAGCAGAAGTCACACTGATTTGCAGGTATGTAATTTGAGCAATGCTTTACTCTGGCCCCCCAAAATTATTTTGTGTATTCAAAATTACAAAATACCACCAAAAAATAACAAAATAAAAAATAAAATAAAAGTTAAATTCTTCAAAAAAAATCCTATTTTATTTTTAATTAGAAAAATAGTACAAAAATATTTTTGGGGGATGAAACTCTTATGGGGACAGAATAAAGTAATACCGTAATTTGTTGTGAGTTCATGCACTGTGTTGGCTTTGTTCTTTGAGCAAGGTGATGTTGATGCACGGCTCCTTTTGTGCACCAGTAAATTGAATTTGGAATTTGGAAAAAAAAATCATCTTTTATTTATTACCAAAAAAGGGTTCAGTGAGTGGGCATATGAAACTGGTGGGTTCGGTACCTCAAAAAAGGTTAAGAACCACTGCTGTATATAGTTGTCATTGTCCACTGTTTTGCTGTCTGTACTTTATATGTTCTGTCTGGAACAGGTCTCTCTTGTAAACGAGTCCCCATGGCTCAGTGAGGCTAGCCTGTATAAATAAGGGTGACTGAATGAATTTTCAGTAGGTGAGTGGAGAGTCATCACTTCCAGTGGTATAAATGTAAAAGGCACCCACAATTTGTGAGAATTTGTACATTTTGACAGAGTGAGAGAAAAATAGATGTAAGGAAACCAAATACAACTGTCAAATTTCCCACATTTATATCAAGAAAAAGGCCAAAGTTAGATGGGAGTGGCAAATAAAAAAAAGGGTATGTTTGAATAAAGATAAATGTTTAAAACAGCAAATAAAAAATAACTTCAGCCTGTTCACCCAACATCTCCTTCACTCCTCTTCGTGTTAAGACTGAGAACATGCAATCTGTTAGCAGCTCTGCATTTACACCCTTCAGCACTTTGTCCCCACAACACTAACCTTCACCCCTCGTGTCTCTGCGGGCCTAAACGTTGCTGTCACTGTATCCTCACCATGTTGCAACTCTTAAAAGCCAGTTTGTGTAAACGTCTGGTCTTGTGTGCTAATGCCAGAAGTGAGAAAACAGTCACTTTTACACTGGAGGCTAGTGGCTCGTCTTATATAACTTTCAGACAAGACAGAAAGAGTTGAAATGTGGTGAAGTCACTTTTTTATGTATAAAACTATCTCATCAGAGTGACAGCTGTGGTGTTTGAATACTGTTCAACCATCAGCTGTTTTAAGTTTGCTGCTTTAGTCTTAGCTAGCAGGTCTCAGCCATACATAAATTTGCTGGTGAAGATTCTCAGTCGTCCAGGACATGATAAATCAAAAAGGCGTCCAATACAAGATCAACTGGACTTTATTTGTAACAGAAGACGTTTCGCTTCTCATCCGAGGAGCTTTATCAATTGATAAAGCTCCTCGGATGAGAAGCGAAACGTCAAGCCCAGGGTTCAAGCCCAGGTTGCGTCAGGAAGGGCCTCCAGCGTAAAACAAATTGCCAAATCTTTGTCACCACTTGCTCCTGCCAAGGTTGGACGCTTCCCCTCCCACTCCACTTTGCTTTACTGCTTTGTCTGTCTGTGAAACTGCTTCTGAGACTCTCTTGCATATCTTACAAACCATAATTATGGACTTATTTGGCCAGTTGGTCCCTCAACACAATTGATAGCATTTCTTCAAAGAGAAGACAGGCTTTAGGCGAGCCGATTTGCCCTGTTGGCATGCACGCAGCTGATTATCTCATCGACTTGAAGACTTGATGATGTGTCTATCTCTGCTGCCATCTGTGAATTTTAAGGATGCATATTTAATTGGATTTACGATAACTGGTTCCTGCTTTTTGGATTTGGCTGGTTTCATCTTTAATCAAGGAAGTCGTCTGCAGCAAATTGGGACCCAATCAGGCTGCTTGCCTTTGTGATGGCTTGGTTCGTGCCTGTGTACCCAGACTCAGTTGCCTTGGGCAGAATGGATCAGATCTTGGGGATTTGTACTCAGGCACGTTTCCATCGGTGTGGCCACGTAATTTGGACATTTCGGAACCGTTTTGGACCAACACAGACTCAAGGTAGATGTCATTATGTTCTGCCGGTCCCCAAAACAACTGTGTATTTATCTGAATCTGGCTTCCCCGGCAGGCCTTGAAGGCCACCTTATCTGAACACGCCTGGAGGACATGTAATCTGACGCTCAACCCCGCCCATTGGCGAATTCCACTGACAACCAGAGTGAACCAGCTGAATGAACATTTTGTCATCATTTCAGGACTCGGATTCTCATTAGCGTTGACCTTGGCCATTCCCTGACATACCTCGAGAATGTTTACGGATTTCATCGGAGGGAGCTGGCTGATTATTCCATCCTTATCAGAACTCTTACAGTGCCCTCAAGAGCGTCCATGGACATTGCTCACTGTTCTCGGTGTCCCCCCCCCCTGCAGAATGTCTACGTCACTATGTGCTTGTTTGTGTGAGGCGTTTTTTAATATTAGAGTTTTTTTTCTCAGGCAAGAAGAAATATTTTAATAGGAATTTTTTCACCTCCAATTCCTACATGTGTCCAGTTTCATGACTTTTTGTCTGTCTAAGCAGATCTCACTTGTAAATGAGTCTTCTAGGTTCAATGTGACTTATTTGTCTAAATAAAGGTTGAATGAATAAAAAAATCTTTCATGCGAGTTTGCTCACCGAAGAAGGGAGCAGACAAAGAAAAAAACACCAATCTATTATTAATCCGCATCTGAGCTCTCCAGGAAACTTCCACATTTTAAAAACTAACCAGAAATTTCAGAAGCAGCGCACTGATTCAGCTACGGCCAACAATTTTAGAATCAACTTTGCTACAGTCGCAGCTAAGACAACTGTCTAGTTTCTACGTATTTACTTCTACTTCCGCTCTCGGCAAAGCAGGTCGCATCTCTTTTTGCTCCTCTCCTCCCTAAGTTTTCCTCCTCCCTGCTTGCTTTTTGTCTCGTCTTTAACTCTTCAGCGCTCACTCGAACCAATTTGAGATGGATTTAATTACGTGGGCTGTTTCCTCTATAGATAAATTTTTTCCACGAAGCGAACCGGGCCAGGAGAAGCGGCTTGCCCCTCCGACATGCACGCAGTGGGATACATTATGGACTCGTGGTCGGAGTGGAAGCCAATGTGTCTGACCGTTCTGTCTGTCGAAGACGTGGAAGATTTGTGGATTATTTTGATATTGGTGGCAGCTACTCTGTTTTTTGGCATTGGCGGAGCTGTCTGCTACTGGAAGCTGAGGAAGACTGCCGCGGCTATCAACGCGCTGGCGAGACTTCCCAATCAGCAAGATTCTCTGATCCGGGCTATGAGCTCAACGTCCCAGCTGTTGTACGAACTGAACCGCACGATGGGAGCAACGGTGGAGAGCCGCGGACCAGCGGTGCGTTTTGGGACTCGTTTACAGCCGTCCGGCCTCAATTAGGACACAGATGGGGGGGGTTTCGTAGATTGGAACCTCACATGATTTGGCGATTTTGGACCTGAACAGCACCTGGACTTGAAGGCTGCAGTCAAAAGTACACTGTGGCCTGAGCTGAAAATAAACAAAGCAACTATCTAATCTGGACTCTGAGCAACCTTGAAAGAAGGCTGTCTGAAAATCTTCTCCTGGAGTCGAATGCTGCTGAGAACTCGCTGCCCTCCCCCCAGAGATCTCTGTGTGTGCGTTCGGATGGAGCCGAGCTGAGACATCTGCTGACTGTGCTTATCTGGAATGATACTCACGGACTAAATCTCCCTGCTTGTCATCAAACTGCAACATGTCTTGTCTCTTCGTGCTAAAGCTGGTAGAGTTTTTTGGACTTTATCATAGAGTGTCCTAAGACAAATTGTGATAGATTCTTTTTTGAATACCATGATTACCCGAGTGTTTGTTCCTTTTTCCATATCTGATTGTTGGTGGCGCGGTTTCATACTACTGCGACTTTCCGTGCGTGCGTCCCTCTTCGGATGGTGCATGCGCTAATTGCAGAACTTTGTACCTTGGTGCAAATTTGCCAATAAAGATATATTCTATTCTATTCTATTTATGTACAAACTGTTCAAAACAAAAGACCATCAAAGTCAAGAGGACTGTTAAAGCTGACAACAGTGGCTCGTTATGGTCACCATGGTAACCACACACCCATGTCTGTCACTCCCCGACAGTAAACTTAAGAGAAACAGACTGAAAAATAACTCAAACAGTCACTGTGAAAACTACCTCTCTTGGCACCCTGTCATATGCTTTTTCTAAATCCACAAACACACAATGGAGTTCTTTCTGACCCTCTCTGTACTTCTCTATCAACATCCTCAAAGCAAAGATTGCATCTGTGGTGCTCTTTCTTGGCATGAAACCATACTTCTGCTCACAGATAGTCACGTCTTGTCTAAGTCTTGCTTCCACAACTCTCTCCCAGATCTTCATTGTGTGGCTCATCAACTTAATTCCCCTGTAGTTGCTACAACTCTGTACATCACCATTGTTCTTAAAAATGGGCACCAGCACATTTCTTCTCCATTCTTCAGGCATTTTCTCACCCTCAAGTATTCCATTAAATATTTGAGTCAAAAACCTCACTGCCATCTCTCCAAGACATTTCCTTTTTTTTTTTATTTTTTTTATTGATTTTCAATTATTTACAAAACACATACAAAAAAAAAGAAAAACCCTGTGCTGTCTACATACACACACACACACCACACATATACACATACCCACATACAAAAATAGAACTACAACAAGATACTCCACATAAACAAGAATTAAGGTCTCAGACTCTTCCTCCAGTCAATATCACCTTACAGCCATCAAAATAAATGAGGAACAGCAATAATAAAAAAAAAATAATAATAATAATAATAAAAAATAATAAAAATAAAAATAAAAAACAACAAGAACAAATAGAGCTATACAACATAATTAAATACTAAAATCCTAGGAACCAAGCAGGAAAGACTCAAGAGGACCCCATAATGTCAGAAATATTTCTGATTTGTGATTAAGATCGTGGGTCAGCTTTTCTAAAGGAAGGATAACAGATATCTGCGTGAGCCACATGTTTACTGTGGGGGGATGTGGTGAAATCCATTGTAGCAAAATACACTTCTTGGCAAGAAAGCAAAGAATTATAAACAAAGATTTAGACTGTGCATCCAAATGATTAGGGGAAACATTTAGGAGATAAAATATAGGAGATAAAGAAAAGCAACCACCCAAAATCTTTTCAGTCACCGAATGAATGCCCTTCCAAAAAGTCTGCAGTAAGTCACATGACCAAAACAGGTGGAAAAAAGTACCTCTATGCTTCAAACATTTGCAGCACAAGTTGGAGCGGTCGGGGAACATTCTCTGAAGGCGAACAGGGGTATAGTAAGATCTGTAAAATAATTTAAAATTTTGTTCATGTATAGAAATAGAAGTACATTGAGGAAAGGTTCCCCTGCAAATCTTGAGCCAATCTGAAGAACTAAATTTCACCTCCAGATCCTGTTCCCATAGCCGCTTGACAGAGTCAAAACTTGATGGTTCAGAACTAAGTAAGGATACATAGAACTTAGAGATCAGACCCTTGGGGGGTTTGGTTGAAACCAGAGTATTTTCCAGATCAGTCAACTCCCTACGAAAAGCATTAGACCTAAACAATGACTCCATAAAATGCCGTATTTGAAGGTATTTGTAAAAATCTTTTTGAGGAATGTTACTCTCGTCCCTGATTTGATTAAATGATTTAATAGATCCAGAAATCAAAAGATCAGAAAAGTCAGTCAGACCAGAAGAGGACCAATTCAGTAAGCCAATACTTCTAACGGAAACTGGTAAGTCTGGGTTTAAAGTCAGAGGGGATCGAATCGAGAGAAATGAAGGGATGTTCAGGTATTTCTTTATGTCTTTCCAGGCTAATAAAGTACTGTAAACTACCACATTTTCCTTTACTGTATCCAGTTGATCTAAATTATTGATAAAGGGGAGGGAGCTTAACCTTCTGGGACTGCATGATAAAGATTCAAGGTCAAGCCATAAACAGTTGTCTCTACTAGAAAACCAGTCTGACATAGTTTTAAGCTGAGCGGACCAGTAATAAAGCTGCATATTGGGTAGAGACAAACCTCCCAAATGTTTGGGTTTAGTAAGCGTGGAAAACTTGTGACGGTTTTATTAAAAGGGGTGCCAGCCAGGTATCCCTCCTGACAGTTAGGATGACCAATTTTGAGTTACTTTTGTATTTTTTATTTTTTTTAACCTGTCACACAAGGACCATCCACTTAATGGTGTTGACCCTTTACAATTTGAATGACAAAAAAAACCAACAAAACTTCATCCTTTTTTCTTTTACACAAAAAACAAACAAAACATCTTCCACATAATTTCACTTTTTTTTCTTTTTTTTCAGGTTTTATATTTTTAAATGTCCATAAACAAAATAAACACAAATCCCCCCCCACAAAAATAAGTTCTCAAGTCTTTTCTTGTCTTCCACAATCAACAGGTCAAAGGTTCCATATATTTACTGCTCCCATATTTTACTGCTCCACAGCAAGAGCTGTGGAATAACAAAAACAATAATCAGGCCCAAGTGCCATTTAAATGCTTACAATAAAAAACAGGAAAAAGAATAAATAGACTTACAGGTCTCAGATAAAGCAGAATCAGAAATCCATAGGTTGTTTTTTGTTTTTGTCATCTGTAATGAACAAATGTAATTTTTGAAATCACTATGGGGCATAACTGATTAATTTTTAGTAATTTTAAATATTTAATTCAGGGACTTACGAATAATGAACTGGGTGACGTCACACGCTTCCAGGATCTCCGGATTCACGGCGGAGAGCGCACAGGAGTAGATGCACGTTTCCTTTTTGTTTGTTTCTGTCGGTCCACGGTGATGACTTCCAGCAGGAAGTGAAGGGAACAGGCGAGGGATTGCACAACCTCGGATTAAAGTTTAATTGTTTGCCCAGAGATGCAACACTAGTGGAATCCTTGACTCTCTGGTCTGGAGAGAAACTGCCATCTTTTAACTGGAAGGGTAAACGAGCTTGAACAGTGGAGCAATCAGGTGAGTTCACAGCTGTGATCCAGGTGCGTCTTTAAGTGTGGCAGGATGGGAGGGGCCAAGGGAGAACAAAAAGTGATGAGAGCAGCTCTGAAAATGAGCAGGCTGTCACACATCCCCCCCCTTGAGAGG
>JBBPBX010079195.1:0-12188 GCA_038048925.1 Garcialebias charrua
AGGATCACTAGTATCTAGTGATGCACAAAGGTTTGGCAGTTGATTCACTATGTGGCAATCAACAGTCTTATGAGGACTCATGGTCCAACTCAGCCTTACATAGTGGAAAATCAATCAGCTATAATGGGGAAAGGCTGAAAGGTAGCTGACAAAACCTACTGCTGGATTAGGGGGTGTTACTGTATTCCTTTTTTAAACTTTGTTGTAGAGGGAAAACATGTTAAACAAATGTTTTTTTTAAATGCCCTCATTCTCATCTGAGTTAAAGTTAAATTAAAATGCAGTCCTTCCATTTCAAGTGGAAATTGTTTTGAAGGAATCCTCAGACAATGCAACATTGCTTCCATGCTAAACAGAAGAAAGATTATTCAAGTTGTTATCAGAAACAGAATAAAAGCCAGGACGTCTGACATGAGTGTGCATTATTATTCTTTGCGCACGTAACTTGCACATCTGAGAAGGAGAAATTAATGCAGAAGCAGCATTTACCCCAGATAAGATTACATTAAAGCAATAAATAAACAATCCTCGCTTATCTCAACAAAGCATGAACTCCCTTCTGCACATGTGCTATTACTAAAACAAGGAGCTGTGGACAAAAAGTCAAAGATCTAAACTCACCTGCAGTTCAGACTTCTCAAGTGGACCAGAAGATTATTGATAAATAACATAAATGTTAAATATAGAAGTTAACCAAGAAGAAATATGACAGTGAGAGGACTGAAGAGAGGAGACAGGGATATAAAAAATGGGACGTAGAGCAAAGAGGGAGGTAGCTATAAGGCAAATCAGATGGCGTATGATGAGTTGTATGGGAGGCTGGACACTAAAGAGGGCGAGAAGGACTTGTACCGATTAGCAAGACAGAGTGATCAGGCTGGAAAGTATGTGCAGCAGGTTAGGCTTGTTAACGATAGGAATGGTAATGTTCTTACAAGTGAGGAGAGTGTGATGGGAAGATGGAAGGAGCACTTTGAGGAGCTAATGAATGAAGATAATGAAAGAGAAAGAAGAGTAGAGGTCATAGAAACTGTGGACCAGAAAGTGGGAAAGATTTGTTAGGGTGAGACAGCCAATCAGCTTCAAGGAAGCTGATCCCCGCTGGCTGTCTACGAGTCCCCGGTTCTACGGTCGATTGCACCAGCGTAGACTCAACCTGGGAGGGGGCGGGACAGGACTGTCATGGCTGCCCCCATGAGCTTTTGGAAAAAGAGGTGGATAGAGCTCCAGCGTTTAAACTTCTTCTTTCTTTTTTTATTTTTAAAAGGAGCTCCTATTTTAAAGTAAAATAAATCAATACATACAAAATTTTAGTCTCTGGATTACAAACGTTAACAGTGTTTTTGCTGGGATAGGAGTTGTAACCATTGTCTTCCTGGTATGTAAGCAGACACAAAGCATTGTGGGATCAGAACCATGACTGAAAGAGACTGGCAGGAAGGCTATATCCTCTCATTATTTCTGTGTGTATGCGAGGGGCGCTGTTGGATAGATCATCCATGTTGTGAAACATTGACAGCCAAACCCTCAGCTGTTCAAGAAAATGAGGTCTTGTAAATAAATTGCTATTAGCGGTACTGAATTTTAATCTTAGAAAGCGCATATCCGCTTATGAATTATGAAAGTTAGTCGGACCACTAATGCGCTAACAGATTGTTTAGGTCTGCCATTAGCGGATTAGCGCTTTAGCGTTCCGTAGCGGTTGGTTGCCCACCACTGTTATTTACAATTATTAAACACAACAACAAAACACAATTAGTAAACACAACAACAAAACACAATGTCAAAGACACGTCATCAGTTCACAGTGTGAAAGTCACTCAAATAAGGTGTTTGTTGAACTGCTGTTCTCCCTGAGCAGGGACATTACACAACAGCCCGTTGAAGCCCCACATCTTCAAAAAGTGCTTTGAAGAAGAAGAAGAAGAAGGAGCACCACATATGCCATCCCATCTTTGCTTTGAGGATGTTGATTGAAAAGTACAGAAAGGGTTTTCTATGTTATTATTATTTTTATTTATTTATTTTTTCCTTTGGTGTGGATTATAATGTACATGTTGTAACTTAGATTGACTGTTGTGGTTTTTTGTTGTGGTTTGTTGTTGTTGTTGTTGTTGTTGTTGTTGTTGTTGCTGTTGCTGTTGCTGTTGTTGTTGTTGTTGTTGTTGTTGTTTGAAGAAAAAAAATGAAAAATTCAATAAAAAAGATCTTGAATTTGAAAAGTACAGAAAGGGTAACAAATAACTTCATTGAGTACTCTGATGCATGCTCAATAATCCAGGTAGAAAAATCTAAAAAAGCTAAGTCTGGTCCTCTGGACATTCAAAAAATAAAACAAAACAAAGCAAAAAAAAAATGTAGAAACGTTTCGTCTTTCGTCCGAAAGACTTCCTCAGTCTGAGTTGCTGTGTTCAGCTCAGTCTTATAAATAGCACCCTCCCACAGTGTTGCACAACCAGTTGGCTGATGACAGCCCTTGATCATGTGAGCAGCTGGTTTCAGGCTGTCATCAGCCAACTGGTTGTGCAACACTGTGGGAGGGTGCTATTTATAAGACTGAGCTGAACACAGCAACTCAGACTGAGGAAGTCTTTCGGACGAAAGACGAAACGTTTCTACATTTTTTTTTTGCTTTGTTTTGTTTTATTTTTTGAATGTCCAGAGGACCAGACTTAGCTTTTTTAAACTTCATTGAGTCTTTGTAGATTTAGAAAAAGCATATGACAGGGTGCCAAGAGAGGAGGTGTGGTACTGCATGAGGAAATCTGGAGTGACAGAGAAATATGTTGGACTGGTACAGGACATGTATGAGGACAGCAGGACAGTGGTGAGATGTGCTGTAGGAGTGACAGACAGCATCAAGGTGGAGGTGGGAGTGCATCAAGGATCGGCTCTGAGCCCCTCCTTGTTTGCTCTGGTGATGGACCGACTAACAGATGAGGTCAGGCAATCCCCATGGACTATGATGTTTGCAGATGACATTGTGATATGTGGTGAGAACAGGGAACAGGTGGAAGAGAATTTAGAGAGGTGGAGGTATGCACTTGAAAGAAGAGGTCAGCTGTAGTAAGATAGAGTATGACATTTATGTTTAAATGTCGGAGGACATTTAAACATAAGGAGCATTTTTTCAAAGGTAGATCAGATTCAACACCTGCTGACAAACTCCAACCTGGACGTTCTGGCTCTCAGTGAAACCTAGTTGAATGATCATGTGCCCACTCATATTATTGATGTTCCTGGATATGTCTGCCTCAGACAAGACAGACTGTCAGGTAAAGGTGGGGGTGTTCTCATTTACATAAGGGACACCTTAAAGTGCCCTAAAATTAATGTACACACTTATGGACTGGAATGTTTGGCTGTGAATATAGTTTTATCTCCTAAGAAGAACTTTTCTGTGGTTGTTTTATACAACCCTCCATCTTTTAATGTGTCTTTTTTATCAAAATTTAGATTAATTTCTTAAACAGTTAAACAGGAAAAGTGAAATTATTATTTTATGTGATTTTAACATTAATTGGCTTGAGAGAAAAAGTTAAGTAAATTGAAATAAAAAATAACTGCATCCAAATACACATTACATAAAATGATCAAAACTCCCACAAGAATAACACAAAAAAAGTAGCACACTCATTGATTTAATCTTCACTAATAAACCAGAGCGTGTGGCAAACACATATAATCTTATCACGGGATTATCGGATCACAACTTGACTGTCATTATCAGAAAATTGTCCAAAAAACGTCTGTCGAGGTTTTGTTTTCAATCAGCTACTAATGTCCAGCACACAGGGATCAGAAGGAGTGAGACTGAACAATTTCACAACGAAATACAGGACATGGACTTGGATTTGACTTCAAGCACATGACCCCAATACCTGTTGTAGCATTCTTACAGAATCCCTTGTAAAGATCATTCATAAATTTACAAAGCCAATTAAACGTAAGCAGAAAAAGCCTTCACTGCCATGGATCAATTATGAGTTACATCAGCTGATGAAAAAGAGGGACTTGGCATTGAAAAAATCTCTGCGTACTAAACTGAACACAGACATTCTCATGTTTAAAGGTCTTAGAAATAAAGTGGTTAGTTGTTTAAGAAAAGCAAAAGCAGAATATTTTACTGAACTGATTTCCCACTCAGGAGGCCGGAGCTCCTCTCTTTGGTCACATATCAACAAACTTACAAAAAAAGATATAAATCAGAAAAAAAGGTTAACTCAACTGAACATTAAGGGACACATGATATCAGACCCTACAATAATGGCAAATGCTTTTAATGATTATTTTATTAACTCAGTAGAAGAATTGGCAATACATTTTAATTCCATTGATCCAACAGAGAATTCAGTTATTGACACAACTTTTCCTTTTACTCTCAACAAGATCAATATTTGTAAAACTCAGCATATAATTACTCAATTAAAAACATCTAAAGCTAAAGATGTCTTTGGAATAGATACAAAGTTTATGGAGAAACATGCAGTTTTATCAAACCCTATAACTCACTTAATAAACTTATCTTTTAAGAAAGGGCTATTTCCTGATACCTTCAAAACAGGACTAATAACTCCAATTTTGAAATCTGGTGACTCCGAGCAAGTTAGCAACTATAGACCAATAAGTATTTTACCAGCAATATCCAAAGTGATGGAAAAAGCAGTAGCGGAGCAGCTTATTAGTTATTTAGAAAAAAAAAACAGCTTCTTTGTCCAGTCCAGTTTGGGTTTCGTTCTGGTTACTCAACAGAACTGGCTACCTCCTACCTTACAGACAATATTAAAAGATCTTTAGATGATGGTAAGGTAGTTGGAGCAGTGTTCCTGGACTTGAGAAAAGCCTTTGATACAGTGAATCATGACATGCTCTTACATAAACTCAGTAAGTATAACTTCTCCAAGTTAGCAATCAGCTGGTTTAGATCATATCTAAAAAATAGAGAACAGTGCGTCAAAGTTAATGGAATGAAATGCAGCCCCCAAACATGTACCATGGGAGTTCCACAGGGTTCCATTTTAGGTCCATTGCTTTTCTGTTTATACATCAACGACTTACCGGACATTCATTCATTCAACCTTTATTTAGTCAGGTAAATATTTTGAACCTCATGGGCTCATTTACGAAAGCGACCTGCTAAAACTAAAGAACAATGAACAGCAATGGTAGAATTTCCTTAAACAATAAACAATCAAACAATAAACAATAGAAAACAAAAGAGAGAGAAAATATATATATATATATATATATATATATATACATATATATATATATATATATATATATATATATATATATATATATATACACATATATATACACATTCCTCCTTTTAACAAAGTATCAAAAAACTAGCAAAACATTATAAGGTAGACGTATAAAATCAAAGACAGGAACAAATCTGCATTGGTTTTTGCCAGGATTCCAACAGATTCTGAAAACCATTTAGAGAAGTCAAGGTCGAGAGCTTCAGATCTTTTTGTAAGATATTCCATGAAGCAGGAGCAGAGTAGGAGAAGGCCCTTTTTCCAAGTTCAGTCCTCACTGACGGAACACTGCAGGTAATCATGTCCTGAGAGCGCACGCTGTAGCTGCACTCACGCAAAGACATGTAGGAGGAGATGTATGAGGGCAGCAGACCAAGAAGTGATTTGAAGATGAAAATGTACCAGTGGAAGAGTCTGCGTGATGTTAATGATGTCCAGTTAACCAGTGAATACAGGGTGCAGTGGTGGGTACGATAATCACAACCAGTTATGAATCTTAGTGCACCATGATAGACAACATCCAACATCCGCAGTTGCAAATACGCCAAATGTCAGATGTATGCAGATGATGCCATCATATATGTATCTGCAAAGACTCCACAACAGGCAGCAGAGTTACTGACCAGGGAGATGGAGGGAGTGTCTCAGTGGTTTAAGAATCACTGTTTGACTCTGAACTGCAACAAAACAGTCTCAATGTGTTTCACTATCCGGCGTAAAGTCTGTAACTTTTCAATTGTGATTGATCAAAAGGAAATCCAAAAAGTGGAAGAGTTTAAATATCTGGGTGTCATTTTAGATTCCCACCTTAACTTTGAGGCTCACATTAGGAAAATGTTTAAAACCATTAAGACAAATATAAATTGTTTTCGTCTTATAAGATCTTGTTTATGTGGAAAATCTGCTCAGTTGTACCTTCATGCCATGATTATGTCTCATTTCTCATACTGTGTCACTGTCTGGAGCCACGCAACTCAATCGGCTTTAAAACCTATGAGGATGTTGTACTCACAAGCACTGAAAGTTCTAGACCAAAAACCATTGAAGTGGCACCACTGTAAAATACTTGATAAATATAACCTATTAAGCTTTGACAATTTTTTAAAATTTTCTTGTTTAAAATTAACTTTTAAATGTATTAATGGTCTTGTCCCTGAGCTGGTGAGCAGAATGATTTTAAAAGTCAGCAGCTCAGGAGTTGCAACAAGAGGTGCAGTTGATGGAGACTGTAAACCTACAAAATACAAAACATCATTTGGTCAATGCTCCTTCTCATTTAAAGGTCCTCATATCTGGAACAGTTTACCATCAGCAATAAAAACATTGACTGATCTTAGAGTTTTAATTCCCAGGTGAAAAAATTGTTGAAACAAAACCAAATCTGTGAACACTGAACCCCATGGGGACAGAGGAGCAGCTGTATGTGTGAGGGAACTGTTTAATCCATTTTAACTTAATTAAATTTTAATTTTATTTTAGATGTTTTTATATAGGGAACTGTTAATCTTAATTAAATTTTAATTTAATTTTAGATGTTTTTATATAAAAGTCCAACCAAGGACTGGTTTTGAAAATTAGCCTGTGGCTAGAAAACATGTGTACAAGACAACGGTTGCTTCATTTTTAACATGTAACATTGTTTATTGTGCTGTCCTTGTTCAAATAAACTTGAATGAATGAATGACTGAATAGAGTACATGTGTGTGAATGAGAGGGAGGCCGGTGGAACAGTGAGGCTACAAGGAGCAGTGGTCACAAAGGTGCAGGACTTCAAGTACCTTGGGGTCCACTACACAGGAAAATGGGGAATGTGGTAAAGAAGTGAAAAAGAGAGTCCAGGCAGGATGGAGTGGATGGAAAAATAGTTTCAGGAGTGCTGGTGAAGATTCTCAGTCATACAGGACATGGTAAATTCAAAAACGTTCAAGACAAAAACAACAGAGGTACAGCACAGGTTGAACAATGGGAGATAAAGTTAGAGAGGCCAGACTAAGATGGTTTGGACCTGTCCAGAGGAGATATATTGGTAGAAGGAATGCAGCTGCCAGGAAAAAGACAAAGAGGAAAAATATGGATGCATATTTAGAGGAAATGAAGGTACGGTAGTTGGAGTGAGGACAGAGGATGCAGAGGACAGAGTGAGATGGAGGAGGATGACTCGCTGTGGCAACCCCTGAAAAGGGAAAAGCCGAAAGAAGAAGAAACAATAAATGTTAAATAAACCCAATGAGCTGATGAGTTTCAGTATCAAATGAGGACAGTAAAATTCAAAATTACATCAGCTATTCACATCAGTTCACAAATGTTTTGTGAATAGTTTGAAGGATGAGATGATGTAACACAATGGTAAACATGCCCATGTGTCAAGTTTAAAAATAAAATATGGGTTAATTTTTTTAAATTATTTTTTTACATTTTAGAACAAATTTTATGCCTTAAAATGTGCAGCATCCCAACTGTTTTCTGTAACAAAACTGAAGAATAATCACCAGAGTTGTCACACGTCACGTGACGCTCTGAAAGTACAGAAGGAGTCGGCAGCATCAGCTTTTTCTTCTTCTTGCCTTTTGCCTTTAATGAACCCAGTTTGGGAAGATGCCGCACAGCTTTCTGAACACTGATTGCCAGGAAGCAAGCAATTTTAATTAATGTCGATCTTAATGGCACGTACACTCACAAAATAAATAAATAAGTTACATAAGCATGCACCAATTAGCAACATTGTACCTCCTGATGATGGATGCTGTGGGAGTCACAATTGCCCCTCTCTTTACAGGAAATCTACAGGTGATCAATTTCCAACCGTCCTCAGCTGTGTGGAGACTTTGTGCTTTATCCTCATTAAAATCCATATTTCACCAGGTGGCCTCATTACGAGGATTTATAACTTCTTTCACATTCTGGTGATAATTTAAAATACATGAAGTCCACAGGACTTTGTTTTGAAAAGTTTTAAAATGTTACATGTTGAAAAAATGTTTCTACAGATGTGACAGCTGTGCCGACTGACAAAACATGTGAGCATCAAAATATGTATGATAACTTCAAATATAGATTATAAGTAAATAAATGAAAATGCTAGTTCTAATAATTTTAACCAGTCACCACGGTGCAAAAGTCTTGAGTTATCACACTTTATCACCCCCTGACAAACCTAAGCAGCAATAATGTTTTTGCCTCTGTCTGTGCATGTGTGTGTGTGTGTGTGTGTGTGTGTGTGTGTGTGTGTGTGTTATCTTGTAAAGCCCATTTTTCCAACAGATATACCTTGTGAGGACCAATTGCTCCTTATGGGGCCCAATGCCCAGGCCCCATAAGAAGAAGTGCAGTTGATGGGTTAAGGGTAAGGTTTAGGGTAAGGGTCAGGATTAGGCTATAAAAATGAATGAAAAATGAATGGAAGTCAATGCAAAGTCCCTGTAAAAATAGAAGTCAAGTTAAATTTGTTTATAAAGCACATTTAAAAGAGCAGCTGCAAAGTGCTTAACGATAAGATCAAGGCAGTAAATTAAAGAAAGGGAATAATAACAGGATGTGATTCAAAGCATAAAAAAACCCCAATGAGAATCAATTAAATACTAAATAAAGTCATGCTGTGTTAAACATCACGTATGTTTTAAGGAGCGATTTAAAGCAGGGAGTGAAGTTGCCTGTCTAATGTTGAGGGGCAGATTGTTCCAGAGTGTTGGGCCAATGACTGAAACATACACGGATTCTCCTCTGAGCTTCAGTCTTGTTTTTGGTACAACCAAAAGCAGCTGATCAGATGATCTCAGCACCCGAGAAGGAACATATGGTTGATGTAAGTCAAATGATGATGCAAAGCCATTAATGCACTTAAATTTCAACAAGAGTTTAAAATAAATTCTGACATGCACAGGGAGCCAGTAAAGGGAGGACAAAACTGGTGAAATATGATCAATAATCAATAGAAAGACAAACTTGTGCGTGTGTGTTTATATTTATTTGTCTGTATTGTTTGCAAAATACTGTACCTTATAAACCACTGGAGGGATTTTAATGAAACTTTCAGAAAGTAATCGTTGATGGTGTTAGCCATTCAAGATGGCTAACGCAGCTAACTGACATTGGGAAACATAAATGACTACAACTCTGCTAGTTTTACATGTATAGAGCTAAAATTTGGTGTAGCAGTAGCTGGACGCCTTCCTTAACACATGATTTGAGTTCAAACCCATCTTCTGAGATGTCACATGCACATAATGTCATGTACAATAGTGACAAACAGCCATCTCCATCCCTTCTTATAAGATGAACTCAGTTATAAGCTCTGACATGAAAGCCGATAGGTTAGATATGTGCCTTAAAGGAATGCAAAGCCTTACATTTCTTTATCTTTTGTCTCCAAGGCAAAGTCTCATAATGTTGAAACAGTATAATTTTTCATCAAACTCGTTCATTACCTCAGAGGCTTTCTCTGGACAAACATATCCACTCTTAACACCGCAGATGTTTTCTCACATCAAAACAAATGTTTTGTCTCACCCTGAGAAACAGTTTGTAGAAAATAATTACCATAGCTGAACAAAAACCATTATCAAATCCCAATCACCACAAAATGAAGACAAATAATTCCCATTCATTTCGTCTTTCTCCATCTTTTTCCAAGCGTGCAAATACAGCAGTCAGGATTTGTAACATTGTTTTAGCAATTAACGTAATTCACCCTTAAACTGTTTCAGAAATAGAAATTCTAGGTCCACCATCTTGATTCTGTGGTTCAAATCCATCATTTTATCTTGTGTTTCTATTAGTCTTTCTTCCCGTACAGCAGAAACGGTACAGAGGCAGTTCTAACTGATGGTGACGATAATCTTAAATGGCTTTTGTGTAATAAAGCACGTTCTATATATAAACTTCTCGCACCATTTGCTGAGACAATTAAACACCTTCTTTCCCCACGGCGAGAAATGTGGGCCAAGAGTGCTTCCTGCTGTCTGTGTGACATATTAATAATAAAACACAGCACTGTCGTCGATGCAAAGCCAACATCTTTACACACTGTGTCTTGTGCATCGCGTAACAAGCCAGCATGAAAACATATGGATCTCTGGAGCCACAGAACACAGAGCTGTCTGCAAAGCAACAGCGGCCTTAATAAGAATGACTTTTAGGCTTTAAAATGTCACAGGAAGTGTAAAATGTATTCAGACACTGCCCTCTGAAATAGCCCTTTGTAGCAAGACCCACTGGGGGGGTTCCTAAGAAATTCTCAAAGGCTGGAATAATAAGGTTAAAGCCAAGTGGAGCACTTTTTAATTTTAAAGTCAACCAGTGACTGTGGAGCTCTCAGGTAGTCAGGGAGGGAGTTCCATAGGCGGGGGGCAGCCACACAGAATGCCCGGTCTCCCATGGTCCTTAATTTGGTTCGTGGAATGTGAAGTAGATTACTGTTCTGTGATCGTAGAGACCGGGTGGATGAATATGGTGCAAGAATGTCCTTTAGATAGTCAGGTGAAGTTCCGTGTAAGCATTGGTGTGTAATGAGAGCAGTTTTGTACTGAATTCTGTAGGTGACAGGAAGCCAATGGAGGTTATGGAGAATGGGTGTAATATGTTCAAATTTACGAGCTCTCAATAAAATCCTTGCTGCACTGTTTTGAATATATTGAAGCTTCTGAAGATTTTTGCCAGGGATTCCAATAAACAGGGAGTTGCAGTAGTCGAGCCTGGAGGAGACAAAGGCATGGACGAGTTTCTCAGCATCGGAAAAAGTCAGAGATGGGCGAAGTCTGGAGATGTTTCGAAGATGGAAGAAGCAGGTATATAATTATAATTATTGTTTAATTACTTAGTAATGGCCAGTCCTACGAGAAGCATTTCACTTTGCTCCAAAACTTTGCCACCAAGGCAATAAGGTCAAACACTTAAAATTACCAGACGTAGATCCCAGCAGGTACTTCTCCAAATTATTCATGTTTTACCTGTGGTGCACCGCTTTGACAGAGGATGCAGAGCAGCGACATGTATGAATACCCAAACATGAATAATGTAGCCCCAGGAACCAAATGAACTACCATGATGCAGCATCATGAGTGTAATGCTGCTGCAAAATGTCATGGTAACAGCCCTGCTGAGCAGGGAGGAGGCTCCCTCTTCCCCGACTTTCATCAGGAAACTGCACACATGGGCCACAAGCAATAAAATGTTTTTTAAAAAAGCCTGCATCTTGAAAGGAAAGGTTCTTTTCTTTCAGTGCTCCACTGAAGATGATTTGCATTCAGGCATTTTAATTGTGCCGTCTGATGTTCAACAGGCCGAGCAGCTCAAGAGAACTTGCTCCTCTCATTTGCATGAATGACTGATGGCGGATGATTTCCCCTTGATCTCTTGGTGCTGCAGAGTTCAGAGCGCTGGAGGCGACTGAGGTGGCTGGAAAGGAGGAGGAGGAGGAAAAATGGCAGGGAAGACGAGGCATGTTGGGCTCAAAGAGAACAAGCTCTCGAGGCTGAAAAAGTTAAATACTGTAGTAATCAAACAATCAGCTTAAAGGTCCACTGACATCATCTTACAAATTTGCATGAAATGATAGACGATATCTATATTTTATCATTCAACTATGTTCGTTTTTGCAAACAAAATGATAAATTAATGAAAATTCCTTTCAAACTGAGTTTAAAATTAAAAACCGCTTTTCTCTCTGAAAAATCCGACTACAAGCGAATGCAACATTTGTGACGTTGGAAGCAGGACCTTCTGCGTCTGCCATTAACGCATATTCATTCTCAGCCAGATCGCCTTTTTTTTGTAAAACTTAAAAAATGCCGGTTCGGTGTGTCGCCTTTGTGTGTTCTAATGTCATCAGTTTTCACTTTCCCAAAAGATGTAAGACCTTCGTCAAAAATTGAATAAATAAAGCTGCCTCCCCTCGGACTGAGCTCCCTGTTTCCTGAACAGGTA
>JBBPBX010079196.1:0-16443 GCA_038048925.1 Garcialebias charrua
ACAGCCCTTATCAAAGGGCCTGGTACCCCATACTCCCGGAGTACCCCCCACAGAACCCCCCGAGGGACGCGGTCGAATGCCTTCTCCAAGTCCACAAAGCACATGTAAACTGGTTGGGCAAACTCCCACGCACCCTCCAGGACCCTGCTGAGGGTGTAGAGCTGGTCCAGTGTTCCACGACCAGCACGAAAACCACACTGCTCCTCCTGAATCCGAGGTTCGACTATCCGACGGACCCTCCTCTCCAGAACCCCTGAATAGACCTTACCAGGGAGGCACCCCACTGTATATAGGTGGATCTGCGGTGGAGGTGGTCTCCAGCTACAAATACCTGGGTGTACACATGAATGATAACCTCAGCTGGAGCAATAACACCACCAGCCTGATCAAGAAAGGTCATCAGAGACTCTACTTCCTCAGACGGCTGAGACGAGCCGGTCTGAGAAGCTCAGTCCTCACCTCGTTCTACAGGTGTGCAGTGGAGAGCGTCCTGTGCTCCAGCATCAACGTGTGGCATGGAGGCTGCACAGTTGCAGAGAGGAAAGCTCTACAAAGAGTGGTGAAGGCTGCACAGAAGTCTGTGGGAGTCAGTCTCCCCACCATCACAGACATTTACACCTCCAGATGCAGAAAAAGAGCCACCTGCATCATGAAAGACCTCACTCACCCAGCACACTCACTCTTTGCACCACTCCCCTCGGGACGGAGGTTGAGGAGCATCAAATGTAGAACCACTAGACTGAGGAACAGCTTCTACCCTGAGGCTGTCAGACTCATGAATAAATAAATAATAAGAATAAACACTGCAAAATGTCACATCATGCTGATGCTGATCTGTTTCTTGTTGCTGCGTTCATCTGTGACCATCTGCTCATGTTCGTGCTGCTGTTTATAATGATGTTTTTCTACTACATTAGGGCTTAGTGTATTACTAGCTGATGTCTCTCTTAGTTAATCCTAGATGTTATTATTGTTTTTCTCTTGCATTTGTTGTTGGATGTAACTGGGACCCTGTGTACATAATCTCGTTTTCAACACATGTACTACATGCGGTGCAAATGACAATAAATTCTCTCTGACTCTGACTCTGACTCTGACTTAAGAGTGTGATCCCCCTATAGTTGGAACACACCCTACGGTCCCCCTTTTTGAATAGGGGAACCACCACCCCAGTCTGCCAATCCAAGGGAACTGCCCCCGATGTCCACGCGATATTGCAGACTAGTCGAAAGACTATTGAAAGACTATTGAAATACTATTAAAATATTATTGAAAGACTATTGAAAGATTATTGAAAAACTATTGATTGACTAGTAAAAGGTTATTGAAAGACTATTGAAAGATTATTGAATGACTATTGAAAGACTATTAAAAGAGTATTGAAAGACTATTGAAAGACTATTAAAATATTACTGAAAGACTATTGAAAGACTAGAAGATTATTGAAAGACTTTTGAAAGACTATTAAAAGATTATTGAAAGACTATTGAAAGACGAAAGATTATTGAAAGACTATTGAAAGATTATTGAAAGACTATTGAAAGACTATTAAAAGATTATTGAACGACTATTAAAAGATTATTGAAAGACTACTGAACGACTAATAAAGGGTTATTGAAAGACTATGAAAGACTATTAAAAGAGTATTGAAAGACTATTGAAAGATTGTTGAAAGACTTTCGAAAGACTATTGAAAGACTATTGAAATACTATTAAAATATTATTGAAATACTATTGAAAGATTATTGAAAGACTATTGAAAAACAATTAAAATATTATTGAAAGACTATTAAAAGACTATTAAAAGATTATTGAAAAACTATTGAACGACTATTAAAAGGTTATTGAAAGACTATTGAAAGACTATTGAAATACTATTAAAATATTATTGAAAGACTATTGAAAGATTATTGAAAGACTATTGAAAGACTATTAAAAAGACTATTGAAAGACTATTGAATGACTATTAAAAGATTACTGAAAGACTATTGAAAGATTATTGAAAGACTATTGAACGACTAATAAAGGGTTATTGAAAGACTATTGAAAGATTATTGAAAGACTTTCGAAAGACTATCCATCCATCCATCCATCTTTTTCCGCTTATCCGGGGTCGGATCGCGGGGGTAGCAGCCTAAGTAGGGAGGCCCAGACTTCCCTCTCCCCAGCCACTTGGAGCAGCTCCTCCGGGGGAATCCCAAGGCGTTCCCAGGCCAGCCGAGAAACATAGTCCCTCCAGCGTGTCCTGGGTCTTCCTCTGGGTCTCCTCCCGGTGGGACATGCCCGGAACACCTCACCAGGGAGGCGTCCAGGAGGCATCCTAACCAGATGCCCGAGCCACCTCAACTGGCTCCTCTCGATGTGGAGAAGCAGCGGCTCTACTCCGAGTCCCTCCCGGATGACTGAGCTTCTCACCCTATCTCTAAGGGAGAGTCCAGCCACCCTGCGGAGAAAACTCATTTCAGCCGCTTGTATCCGAGATCTTGTTCTTTCGGTCATAACCCAAAGCTCATGACCATAGATGAGGGTGGGAACGTAGATCGATCGGTAAATTGAGAGCTTTGCCTTTTGACTCAGCTCTCTCTTCACCACGACAGACCGGTACAGCGCCCGCTTCACTGCGGACGCTGCACCTATCCGCCTATCGATCTCACGCTCCAGTTTTCCCTCATTCGTGAACAAGATCCCGAGATACTTAAACTCCTCCACTTGGGGCAGGACCTCCTCCCCGACCCGGAGAGGGCATGCTACCCTTTTCCGGCTCAAGACCATGGCCTCGGATTTGGAGGAACTGATCCTCATCCCGGCCGCATCACACTCGGCTGCAAACCGCTCCAGTGAAAGTTGTAAATCACGAACTGATGAAGCCAGTAGGACCACATCATCTGCAAAAAACAGAGAAGCGATTCTAAGGTCACCAAAACGGATCCTCTCAACACCTTGGCTGCGCCTAGAAATTCTGTCCATAAAAGTTATGAACAGAATCGGTGACAAAGGGCAACCTTGGCGGAGTCCAACTCTCACCGGAAACGAGCCTGACTTACTGCCGGCAATGCGGACCAAGCTCTGACACCGGTCGTACAGGGACCTAACAGCCCTTATCAAAGGGCCTGGTACCCCATACTCCCGGAGTACCCCCCACAGAACCCCCCGAGGGACGCGGTCGAATGCCTTCTCCAAGTCCACAAAGCACATGTAAACTGGTTGGGCAAACTCCCACGCACCCTCCAGGACCCTGCTGAGGGTGTAGAGCTGGTCCAGTGTTCCACGACCAGCACGAAAACCACACTGCTCCTCCTGAATCCGAGGTTCGACTATCCGACGGACCCTCCTCTCCAGAACCCCTGAATAGACCTTACCAGGGAGGCTTAAGAGTGTGATCCCCCTATAGTTGGAACACACCCTACGGTCCCCCTTTTTGAATAGGGGAACCACCACCCCAGTCTGCCAATCCAAGGGAACTGCCCCCGATGTCCACGCGATATTGCAGACTAGTCGAAAGACTATTGAAAGACTATTGAAATACTATTAAAATATTATTGAAAGACTATTGAAAGATTATTGAAAAACTATTGATTGACTAGTAAAAGGTTATTGAAAGACTATTGAAAGATTATTGAATGACTATTGAAAGACTATTAAAAGAGTATTGAAAGACTATTGAAAGACTATTAAAATATTACTGAAAGACTATTGAAAGACTAGAAGATTATTGAAAGACTTTTGAAAGACTATTAAAAGATTATTGAAAGACTATTGAAAGACGAAAGATTATTGAAAGACTATTGAAAGATTATTGAAAGACTATTGAAAGACTATTAAAAGATTATTGAACGACTATTAAAAGATTATTGAAAGACTACTGAACGACTAATAAAGGGTTATTGAAAGACTATGAAAGACTATTAAAAGAGTATTGAAAGACTATTGAAAGATTGTTGAAAGACTTTCGAAAGACTATTGAAAGACTATTGAAATACTATTAAAATATTATTGAAATACTATTGAAAGATTATTGAAAGACTATTGAAAAACAATTAAAATATTATTGAAAGACTATTAAAAGACTATTAAAAGATTATTGAAAAACTATTGAACGACTATTAAAAGGTTGTTGAAAGACTATTGAAAGACTATTGAAATACTATTAAAATATTATTGAAAGACTATTGAAAGATTATTGAATGACTATTGAAAGACTATTAAAAGACTATTGAAAGACTATTGAATGACTATTAAAAGATTACTGAAAGACTATTGAAAGACTAGAAGATTATTGAAAGACAAGCGAAATACTATTGAAAGGCTGTTCAGTACAGCAGGACAGATTCTCTCTCCCAAAAGAGCCAGACTGGACTCAAAAATCTTTGAAAACCAACTTCTTCTGAACTTGAACAAGAAATTCTTGCTGCAATATTAAAATGCTGCTGTTGTTTGGCGCATTGTGTTGTACTATTAGTGCTTAGTATATTCTTAGTTTAGTGTATTTCTTAGTTCATATCTTAGATCTTATTACTGTTCATTTTACAATTTGTATTTTTGTTGTTTGTTTGTTTGTTGTTTGTAACTGGGACCCTGTGTACATAGTTTTGTTCCACCTCATGTACCACATGTGATGTGAATGACAATAAAGACACCATGACCATGACCTTAAAAATGTGTCAGTTCATGATGTTAGGACAGGAGACAAGAGATGTCTCCAGGCTTGACACTCTGGTCCAAGTTTTGAAAATGGTGCCAGGAAGTTAAAATATTGTTCACTGTTGACCCATTACAAGGTTGACTAGACATATTTTAACTAGAGTTGAAGACAAACTGGAGTTGAAATGATCAGAGCCTGTTCCTTCGTTAGATGTGTTTAACGCTCCTTTTTTTTAGGCAGACAACTTTTACTTAAATGTGTTTACTGCAGTTAAAATGACATTGGTTTTGTTTTGCAAATAAAAACTTTCAAAGCTATAATCATTCCTCTTTCTTATTTTGCTTAATAGCATTTAACTCTTTATGTCATTTCTGAAATTCTGACGCACAGAATCACAAGTCCAAGTGTGAACTGTGTCACAGAGTAAACACAATAAAAACATGTATTATCTGCAGCACTGTTCATTAAAATGGCTCAACAGGCTGCACAGAAGTCTGTTGGAGTCAGTCTCCCCACCATCACAGACATTTACACCTCCAGATGCAGGAAAAGAGCCACCTGCATCATGAAAGACCTCACTCACCCAGCACACTCACTCTTTGCCCCACTCCCCTCAGGACGGAGGTTGAGGAGCATCAAATGTAGAACCACTAGACTGAGGAACAGCTTCTACCCTGAGGCTGTTAGACTCATGAATAAATAAACAATAAGAATAAACACTGCAAAATATCACATCATGCTGATGCTGATCTGTTTTCTTGTTGCTGTGTTCATCTGTGACCATCTGCTCATACAGACTCATGTTCGTGCTGCTGTTTATAATGATGTTTTTCTACTACATTAGGGCTTAGTGTATTACTAGTTGATGTTTTTCTTAGTTAATCCTAGATGTTATTACTGTTCTTTTTCTTTTTTTCTCTTGCATTTGTTGTTGGATGTAACTGGGACCCTGTGTACATAATCTCGTTTTCATCACATGTACCACATGCGGTGCAAATGACAATAAAGACTCTCTGACTCTGACTCAACACTATTAATGTACAGTACAGTATTACAGAAAATATACATACATTAAGCACACAATGATATTAGAACATTGCATTAGGTAATACATTCAGTATTATTTTAAAGCAAGTACTTTTTACTTTCTTAAGTAAAACCATTACTGTGGTACTTATACTTTTACTAGAGTACATTTTTGTCTGTTTCTTTGTACTTTTACTTACGCACAGTGTTTGAGTACTTCCTCCACCACTGTCTGTGGGTTTATTTAGGAAACTGCTTGTGTAGGGTATTTCCCCAACACCATCAGAAACTGGAAATATGACCACTGGTTTTGGGTTGTTGTACACCTGTTAGTAGTATTACAAATGCTTCAACCACAGGAGGAATACTTTTGTTTTTGAGCTTCAGTCAGTTTTAAAACAGTCTTTTCTGCTCGCTGACACGTTGACGTTTGTACTGTATCTGTGACTTTGAGCATGTTCTCCATTTACCACAAGACTCTATCACTGAGCAGTGCGTCTCAACAGCACTTTGTGAACGGCAACATTACATCAAATCAGTTCTCCTGCAGTTTATGCCACCTTACATTCACACTTTCATCGCTTTAGATGTCTAAAAATATTGTGGTTAGCACTCAAGCGTCTGGCCCCACATATGCCTTATTACCATTTCTTTTCATCTCAGCCTGGCAGCTGACTGTTTGTTTTCCCATCATTAGTTCTGCTCAATTCCAACAGAAACCGCTGACTTAATGGCTCTGATGGTGTGGAAGCCTGGTGAAGGTTTTTCACAGACAAGAAAAGTGACTGTGCTGAGATTTATTCTCTGGGGTAGAGAGTTGTGTTCGTACTTTGCCACGTGATTCACAATGGGAGCGAAGTTGGTGGGTCCATACAGTTGAACTGTCTTAAGGCTTTGGTGATAAGCCTCAAGAATCCCATCTATACCGTTACAGTACGGGTTCTCAACGTTGTCATTCTGAAAGAAACAAAACAAGTGCATCGTTGAAACAAAATGTAATTATCTCAACACATTTTGTTGATGCAAATTGAGGTCATGAACTTTAAACTCCTGGAATTAGCAAATAGATCACGCATTCATGTAAAACAAGAAATATTTCGTTAAGCAAGTCACATTTTATCCTTACTTGCTGAAAGCTGACTCATAAGTTCAAAGTCAAAGTCAAAGTCAACTTTATTGTCAGAACTGCAATATGTACAGGACATACACAGGACCGAAATTGCGTTTCTCTCAGTCCCTCGGTGCAACAGTAACCATCTAAACACTAAACACTAAAACATTTAATAAACATAAGCATAAAATAGTAAAAGTGTAACACTGTCCTGAGTTTTTTCATAATAGTATAAAAGTATGAAAATTTACACCAACACTGAAACACCAAACACCCCTGAAACACCAAACACCCAATGAACATAAGCATAAAATGAAATAATAAAAGTGTAATACTGTCCTGAGTTTTTGCATAGTAGTATAAAAAGTATAAAAAGTATATCTATAAAATAAACTGAAGGTTCTAGCATTGACATTTGCAAAGAGTGGCACAGCAGCATATAAGTTAATGTACACAGTATATGTATGAGGTATTTGATGTTGGTATATAGGCAAAGTGGCATATGCAGTGAGGCACATAAGGCACATTTGGCATCCTTAGATAAGGCTAGTCAGAGAATACTGTATATGTATCAGCAGTAGTGTAGATAAAAGTAGTGTAAATGTAAACAGTAGTAATAAATGTAAAGCAGTAGTAATAAATGTAAACCGTATTAATAAATGTAAACAGTGAATGTAAACAGTAGTATGACTATAGGCAGTAATGTAATACAAACATTAGTGCAAATATGAGAAGTAGTTCAGAGCTCAAGGTGTTTTTAGTTTGACGTGTGCAGTACAGGTCAAGTATGTTGGATCACAACTTTTAAAGTTATGTTTAACGTTTCCTTCTCTTCTAATGGTATTAGGATGAATGAACACAGTAATCAGTATTGCAATAGTTGGTCAGAAAATACTCAGATTCTGTTCAACTTCACATTTTGTCCTGTCGCATCCTCAGAGCAGCGTTGCTCAAATGTATTTTCCACTTTCAAATCAAAAGCTAAATTTCCAATTTTGTAAAAGTGTTGAGGTTTAATAGTAGCTAATGTAGCAATGTACAATTTATGAGATGTGTTTTATATAAGCCTTAATGATGACAAAAAAGGCCCTAAATTTGTAAGTCATTAACCTACTGTAGACCTGCTCCAGACTTTGACTGTTCTTCCAAAAAACAAACAGTCCAGATGACATGATTTCACTGTTTTGTGACTGATGTGATGTTGCAGTTTAAAGACACCTAACTATTGATAACTATCGTATTTTCTGGTGTATAAGTCGCATCAATAAAAAAAAAAGCATCATGAAGAGGGGGGAAAACATATATAAGTTGTTAAGACGCTTAGGCGTATAAGTTACATTTGTTATGCGTCACCGCTGACCCATCACGTTTATTATGCATTTATTTAATGGTCAAACTGCTTCATTTTGCCTGGGTGGCAAAGTGCCATCCATCCATCCATCCATCTATCACAGCCGGAGCAACTAGCTCGCCAGCGTTCCTCCGTCTGCACCAGCTGAGTGAAGCGAGCGGGCATGTGAGAGGACTCGCTGTTGCAGTTCTTCAAAATTTAAAGCGTTGATCAAAAATTGCATTATGAATATGGAAAAATATATATATATGGTAAATGGTAAATGGAGCTTATTTATATAGCGCTTTCTAGCCCCCTGTGAGGAGCCCCAAAGCGCTTTACAATACCAACCATCCACCCATTCATACACGCATTCATACACCGGTAGCGGCAGACTGCCATGCAAGGCGCCTTTCCAGTCCTACCGGGAGCAACTCGGGGTTAAGTGTCTTGCCCAGGGACACAACGACACATGGTGTGGGGAACCGGGATTCGAACCTCCAACCTTCCGATCGGGGGACGACTGCCATTACCACTACTAAGTGGTACTACTAAGTCGCTTCGGTGTACAAGTTCCAGGACTGACAAAACTATGCAAAAAACTGCTACTTACAGTATATGCCGGAAAATATGGTAGTTGACAGAACATCATTTGAAAAATGACCAGAATAACCCTTTAAATCTTCATGCTTATAAAGCAACAAGTTTTCACCAATTCTTCTCTGTAGATCCTCTGTAAGTTCTGTCAGTCTGGACCGGACAGTCTCACCAGAGTCTCTCAAGGAGACTCACAATGGACTCTTTGATTTATTTAGTTTGGGCTTAAATATGATAAGATCCACTGTCCAGTTAAAACATATGTTTTTCCTGCAGTCTGAGGTTCTGAGAACTCCAGAGCACTTCATTGGGAATTGTTTTTTTATTATCCTGATCAGTTTTGCCTGATAAGTTACACTATTTTTGTATTTCTGACTGTTCTTGCTTTGCCCATCTGCTCTTTAAACAATTCATTCATTCATTCATTCAACCTTTATTTAGTCAGGTAAATCTTTTGAACCTCATGGGCTCATTTACGAAAGCGACCTGCTAAAACTAAAGAACAATGAACAGCAATGGTAGAATTTCCTTAAACAATAAACAATCAAACAATAAACAATAGAAAACAAAAGAGAGAGAAAAAAAATATATATATATATATATACATACATACACATATATATATATATATACATATATATATATATATATATATATATATATATATATATATATATATATATATATACATATATATATACATACATACACATTCCTCCTTTTAACAAAGTATCAAAAAACTAGCAAAACATTATAAGGTAGACGTATAAAATCAAAGACAGGAACAAATCTGCATTGGTTTTTGCCAGGATTCCAACAGATTCTGAAAACCATTTAGAGAAGTCAAGGTCGAGAGCTTCAGATCTTTTTGTAAGATATTCCATGAAGCAGGAGCGGAGTAGGAGAAGGCCCTTTTTCCAAGTTCAGTCCTCACTGACGGAACACTGCAGGTAATCATGTCCTGAGAGCGCACGCTGTAGCTGCACTCACGCAAAGACATGTAGGAGGAGATGTATGAGGGCAGCAGACCAAGAAGTGATTTGAAGATGAAAATGTACCAGTGGAAGAGTCTGCGTGAGGTTAATGATGTCCAGTTAACCAGTGAATACAGGGTGCAGTGGTGGGTACGATAATCACAACCAGTTATGAATCTTAGTGCACCATGATAGACAACATCCAACATCCGCAGGGTGCTTGTAGGAGCATTCATGTAGAGAATGTCACCGTAATCAATGGAGGGAAGGAAAGTCACAGATACAAGGCGTTTCCTAACATTCAGTGATAGACATGATCTGTTTCTGAAAAAGAAACCCAGTTTAACTTTCAGTTTCTTCACTAGGTTTTCCACGTGGAGTTTAAAAGAGAGATGTGAATCGATCAGGATACCCAGATATTTATAGGAATCAACAAACTCGATAGGTACACCATTTGAAGATAAAATCAGAGGAGGATCTGCTGGAACCGCCTTCCTATTTGAAAAAAACATCCCTTTTGTTTTATCAGCATTTAGGACAAGTTTGAGACGGAACAAATCTGACTGGATGATGTCAAAAGCGGATTGCAGTAACTGGAAAGCCTTAGCTACTGTTTTAGCTCGGCAATAAACAACTGTATCATCAGCATAGAAATGTAAGGATGCATCAGGGATGCAGTGACCTACATTAGCTATGTAGATTGTAAAGAGAGTGGGTCCTAAAACTGAGCCTTGTGGTACACCATTTTTAACTGTTAAATAGCTGGAAAAAGTACCGTTATGTTGAACACATTGCCTCCGATTGGAAAGATAGTTAGAAAACCAACCGATGGTGTGATCAGAGAAACCGATTTCTGAGAGCTTATGACACAGGATGTTATGATCCACAGTGTCAAAAGCTTTAGACAGGTCTAAGAAAAGTGCAGCACAATAGTCCTTAGCATCCAATGCTTCAACAACATCATTCAGAACCTTCAGAGAAGCAGTTGTTGTGCTGTGTTTTTTCCTGAAACCAGATTGATGAAGAGGTAAGATGTTAAATGAGTCCAGATAGTTTTTGATCTGAGAGTTTATCAGTTTTTCTAGAACCTTGGCTAAGATGCAGAGTTTAGAGATCGGTCGATAATTGTTCAATGAGGTGGGGTCACCTCCCTTCAGCAAAGGAAGAACAAAGGCTGTTTTCCAAGCATCCGGAATGGTGTTTTGGCTTATGGACAGATTAAAGATGTGGGTCACAGGGACTGTGATGATATGAGCAGCCAGCCTTAAGAAGTAAGGTGGAAGTTCATCTGGACCTGCAGATTTTTTAGGATCAAGATCATTTAACAGTTTATTTACCTCACTGACTGAGAACGGAGAAAAAGAGAAGGTGTGATTAACAGATGGTTGACTTGTAGGAGGGATTTGATTTGTAGAAGTTTGATTATTAGATAAAGTGGCTGATTTTCCGTTTGTAACTGTGTCAAATAATGAACTAGAAGCAACAAAATGTTTATTGAAACAGTTCAGGATCTCGTGCTTATTTGACACAGGAACAGAGTCAACAGAATTTTTTTGGATCGTTTAGATTTTTGGAGGTCTGAGATAAGAAGTAGTTACGTTTTGCGGCTTTGATGGCAGTTGTACATTTATTCCTTAGCTGCCGAAATTTCAACCAATCAGTGTCTGAGTGTGATTTTCTCGCTGCGGCCCAAAGATGATCTCTCCAGTGCAGGAGATCAGCTAGTTCAGGAGTAAACCAGGGGCTGTCACGGCTCTTTATCCTGAACTGCCGGAAAGGTGCGTGTTTGTTTACAAAGAGAATGAAACTATTGTGAAAATAGTTCCAAGCGGTGTTCACGTCATTGATTTGTAGGATACGTTGCCAATCAAAGAGGGATAGATCCCAAAGGAATGACTGTTCACTGAAACGTTTCAAATCCCTTTTTTGAATTATTCTGGGCTTAGCAGGTGGAAGTTTAGTAGATCTAAGAGCTGCTATTACGGAATGATCACTCAAAACGTTGGCAAATACACCTATACCAGGAAATTTGTGAGGTGCATTTGTGAAAAACAGATCTAAGATAGAAGATTTAAACAAACTGAGGAAGAGAAAATAAAAAGAGTTGAGTGTGTTTGTTAAACTAGCTGAGAGCATAATCAAAAGTACAGAAAATACTTGACTTAGAATAATGAAAAGGCCCCTTTTGTTCACTGCTAATGAATTATTAAAATACTGTGTATGTTCTTTTTTTTATTATATTTTTTTTTTACTTATGTTCATGCTTAGGGAGAAAAATTAACTATTATCATAAGATGTGGCAAAATAAGACTTTAATCTCCTTGGCAAACAAGCTTATACTTGAGCTTTTCAATAGTTCATATAATATTCTATCAAATACAACTGATGCAGCAATTTGCTCAAATAAGCCAAATTCCTGTATTCTGAAATGCTGCAGGCTTGAGGGCTGAGTGACATTCTGAAAAGGAAAAAAAACACCCCCAGAGATGTGCTTGTCAAACTTTGCTTCAAACGCTGTCTTCCCTGACCAGAAGGCAAATTTTAAACTGAGACAGCATAACAAATATTACACCAAAGAGTGTAACTTTACTTTTGAGTCCGCTTACATGATTCCAGCGTAGAAATGTTCAATTATATGGCGATATGAATCTTAATTAGCACATTTTAATAGAAGCGTGGAGTGATGCAGATGCTACCCTGTAGACATGCTCCTCATTAGGCTGTACCATAGCAGCCTGAGTACATTAGCTGGCTGAGAGAAGCTAAATTGATTTAAGAATCCTTCGGCCCTACAGAACCTAATTTACACTATAAAGGATAAATGGAATTCCATCTGAATTATGCATGTTAGACGTGTGGCTGCATTTATGCCTAAAATACCTAATCCATAGAGCTCATATAAACATTTTTACCCAAACATGTGGTCTCAGCTTTAGTGTTTGGGCCAAAAGTATCTCCAAACCAGTTCACAGGAAGTTCAAGGAAAAGATTTTTTTTACAACAATGTTTAAAATAATCTGATAGTTTACTCACCAGTGGGAACTCGTGGGATACCCTCCAGTCAGGCGGTAGCTTAGCACCAAATCCCAGGGCAGGGAACATCTTATCGCTGTCATAGTCCTGGATGATCTCTCCAACAGCCTTCAGAGCCATGGCATAGGCATTCATCTGATAAGGGTTCATGTAGTGCAGTGAAGTGGACTGCGATGGATTTCCTTTGGAGACAGGAAAACTCAGGGTCAGTGATGCAAAGCAGCAGGCTGAGAAGGAAGTGACAGCTGCACGAGGAGAAACAGAGAACGACCCAAAACTAAACAGGATACTTTGAATCAGAGCAGGAGCTTTAAAAAAAACTGCAATATACATGTATTCAACACTGGGATTGTGCAAATGGCTGGAGTGTGGGAATGTAAAAACATATAAGATTACAGTATATAAGATTATTATATGCAGACAATAACCTAAACTCAGTTTGAGTACAGAAAGAACATCTCATTGACTTGCTAACTAAGAAAGAAATATTGCCATCTGATTCTATTTTCAAAGCAGAATTTACCAGCAGGCCCATTTATTTCAGTATTTCGAAAACTTTAAATGCTTTGTTGGTTTGGGTTTTATTTTACATGTAATAAATTTTGTTTAGAAATACTTTTGCTCTGCGTCCAAAATCCAAAGCATTGGATAGTGATGAACATGCAAACACTACAAGGAAAAATGCAACAGAACAACAACAACAAAAAGAGAGAGACAAGATCGGAAGCAGAGAGAAAACTCATAACATCGTCACCCATCTGATTTTAAATGAGAGCACAGCGAGGTACGGCGCTCACCCATAGGCGTAGATCCTGGGGGGGTCGGGGGGGTCCGGACCCCCCCAATCTTGGGGAAATATAGATCTGTCCCCCCCAATAATTCAATAAAGGAAATCGTGTCTTTAAACAATATAAATATAAAAAGGCAAAAAAAGAGAGAAATCCGCCATTATTCTAAAAAAAAAGAAGGAAATTTTGCCCACCCCCCCTTCTCTGTTGGCAAATGGTTTAGTCCAATGTTTACAAGGAACAACAACAGCAGCGGAGGTCACAGGCTCGCGGAGCCGCTGGTGGGGAGTGAGCTGCTGCACAAAGTACTAACTTCCAGTAAGTAGCTACTTAAAACATAGGTGACAGTGACTGGGAGGAAAAGGTCTTTCACAGTGTTGAAAGACAAGTGTGTCTGTGCATCATTAGTGGCAGAAAAACACTTTGGAGCGTCACTTCATCAGCTAACACACTAGCTTCAATGCTAACTAGCTCCCTGGTGGGCTCTGCAACAGACAGTAGAATGTCAGCGCAGCTTTGAGCAGGATGGATTCACATTCATCATATTTTCAGGTGTGGAGCTCTTGAAAGAAGTAATGATAAAATATGTGAAAGATAATTAATTAAAAAAGAGTAGAGAAGATGTGATGATTAGTTAAAATGATTTCATATGTGTAGCACTTTGTTGCAGCTGTGGTTGTTTTAAGGGCTTTAAATTATTATTATAAAAAATGTTGAGGATCAATACTTATGTCACATGGTTAATTAAAAAATGTCACTGTTTATTATATTACATTATTGATATTTTGTATCTGCAACTGGAACATTTTATTCTTAATAGGTTCTTAAAAAATGCTACAGATTTGTTAAGGCATATTTTGAATGAATGTTACAAACGTGTTCATTTCTACAAAACAGTTAATAAAATATTTATAAAATACAACGAATTTCAAATGTTACAAACTGAGTTTAACATAAAAGAAATAGTGTTTATGTTTAAATATCAGTTAATAAGTAATCCATTATGCCCCCTTGTTTAGGACTGGAACCAATCAAGAACCAATCTCAGCTGCTTTTGGGTGAAGGCAGGGACACCCAGGACACGTCTCCAGTCCATCACAGAGACAGACAAAGAGACAAACAACCATCCACACTCCCAGTCAAAGCTAAGAACAATTTACATTTGCACAGAAGAACCAAAACATTATTCAAACTGAGGACTCAAGTTCTTGATTGAGAGTTCTAATCACTACTGGTAATTATCAATAATAATTGATCATATTTACCAAGCTAAAGCATTGTGTGGAGTCTTTAATAATACAGACCAGATCAGATGTGATCAGGCAGTCATATATTCACATGTATGTAAATGTATTATTATTAATACTATGATTAAAGTTGAACCATGCAAATTTGTTTGGAACGAACAAGTGGACCTTTGTGCCTCTTGGTTCCACTGAAGTAGCTCTCAGTCTCAAAAAGTTTGGTGACCCCTGCATTAAAGTATTTCTTCTCCTTGAAAACTGTTTTCTTTTTAAGCATTAAGATTTTGGGAAGATGTTGTACCAGATTATCAGTGACACTGACCACAGCAATCTATGAATACAAGCCAAACTGAAATTTAAACAATATTTAGAGGGGACCTATTTTGCAAAATTCTCATTTTGCCACTTGTCATTATTTGTCGTCTATTGTACTGCAGATTGAACACATTACATTTTTTAACAAGAGTAATGAGTATCACTGTTGTACTGATTAATAGTAGTATTAAGACTACTAAATAAAATACATGCCATTTAAATCAATATTATTGTTGATTATTCTGCATAGTATATGCATGCAGTTTGGATAAACTTCCCTCTGTACATTTTGCATTACATTTCACTGTAACTTTGCCGACCCCCCCAAAATTGCTCTTAAAAAATTTCCCTGTTTATGGTCCCCCCCAATAATGAGATGAAATCTACGCCCTTGCGCTCACCGTTTGATGCCGTGAAATCAATGGCCACTGTGAAGTGAATCTGGGTCCTGGAACAGATGAACAAGGAAAATGTTAACAAAGGGGAGGCAGGAAAATTCAAATCTGCAGTTTAACGAGGCTCTCCCAGGTTCTCCATGTGTTTTGTCTTTTATGTGAGGAGAGGTGTGACAAGCAGACACGACTTAGTGTTTTTTAAATCCACCTTTATTATCTAATTTCACAGCCACAGTCATTTATGCTGAGAAGATTCTTGTCGAGCTTTTTATTAAAGTCAAATTTCATTGAAAAGAGCTTTTAAAGAAAGTTCTAATTCAAAAACTTACATAGTGATTGTTGTAAAAAAAACATGTATACACTCAAATGTTGCAGCTTCAGAACAAATTAGCAGAAGCAAGGATAACACAAACAGATGGAAGAAGCTCTGCTGATCAGTATCTTCTTCTTTTGGCTTCTCCCTTCATCAGGGGTCACCACAGCGAACTGGTCGCACGAAGACTTGGAAATTGTTTTTATGCCGGATGCCCTTCCTGACACAACCACAGACCACCGAGCTACTACAGCTCTCTGTGTGGAGCAGAGAGCTGATATCTAGTGTTCCCGGGGGAGCAGATGGTGTGGGTTAAGAGCCTTGCTCAAGGGCCCAGAGTGGGGCAGATGAGGGTGGTGGAGACAGGTGTGACTGCTTCACTTATCCCGCCCACATTCTCAATGTTGTCGGTACTGGGGCTTGAACCAGCGATCTTCCAATCACAAGCTCACCTACTTAACCTCTGCGCCACCACTCCCACACTGCTGATCAGTATATTTCATCTTTTCTGCTGGGTAATTAGGAAGACATATTGATTTATTTAAATAATTGACAAAGTCTGCCTTTACATACTTAACAGCTGGTCATGGTATAAAACACTAAAGTTTCAATAATGTTGCTGCAACACATTAAGGAAACTAAAGATTAGACTTTCAGGACACAAACACACACATA
>JBBPBX010079197.1:0-16443 GCA_038048925.1 Garcialebias charrua
TGGAAACAGATTGAACTTAGCCAGGACAGGGTACAACCCCAAACACGTCTGGGAGGCAAAATAGTTTCAGACGAAAATGGGAATCGTATAGTTGAAGACGCATTGTTAATCTGGAAAGAAGTAGTTGGCAAATACAAATTGACAGATGTCACTGGTCTCCTGATGTGGCCTTCTTGCAACCCTGACTTCCGACCAGGAGAGTTAGACTCTTCCTTTTTGGGATGGAAAGATAGAGGACTGACAACATTATGCCAGTTTGTAGATGGTAACACCTTTAAAACATTTGAACAACTGAAAAGGGAATATAACCTTGAGAACAGAGATTTATTTAAATATTTTCAAATAAGACATTATTACGATAACAAAATAAAAAAAGGGGTCCCTCCAGAAGGTAATACTATTGTGCAAATCTTTACAAACGCTTATACTCACCTCCCAAGTAAAACTGTTTCCAAACTATATAAAGGGCTGCAGAAACCATCCATCCATCCATCCATTTTCTTCCGCTTATCCGGGGTCGGGTCGCGGGGGTAGCAGCCTAAGTAGGGAGGCCCAGACTTCCCTCTCCCCAGCCACTTGGAGCAGCTCCTCTGGGGGAATCCCAAGGCGTTCCCAGGCCAGCCGAGAAACATAGTCCCTCCAGCGTGTCCTGGGTCTTCCTCTGGGTCTCCTCCCGGTGGGACATGCCCGGAACACCTCACCAGGGAGGCGTCCAGGAGGCATCCTAACCAGATGCCCGAGCCACCTCAACTGGCTCCTCTCGATGTGGAGAAGCAGCGGCTCTACTCCGAGTCCCTCCCGGATGACTGAGCTTCTCACCCTATCTCTAAGGGAGAGTCCAGCCACCCTGCGGAGAAAACTCATTTCAGCCGCTTGTATCCGAGATCTTGTTCTTTCGGTCATAACCCAAAGCTCATGACCATAGATGAGGGTGGGAACGTAGATCGATCGGTAAATTGAGAGCTTTGCCTTTTGACTCAGCTCTCTCTTCACCACGACAGACCGGTACAGCGCCCGCTTCACTGCGGACGCTGCACCTATCCGCCTATCGATCTCACGCTCCAGTTTTCCCTCATTCGTGAACAAGATCCCGAGATACTTAAACTCCTCCACTTGGGTAAGGACCTCCTCCCCGACCCGGAGAGGGCACGCTACCCTTTTCCGGCTCAAGACCATGGCCTCGGATTTGGAGGAACTGATCCTCATCCCGGCCGCATCACATTCAGCTGCAAACCGCTCCAGCGAAAGCTGTAGATCACGAGCTGATGAAGCCAATAGGACCACATCATCTGCAAAAAACAGAGAAGCGATTCTAAGGCCACCAAAACGGATCCTCTCAACACCTTGGCTGCGCCTAGAAATTCTGTCCATAAAAGTTATAAACAGAATCGGTGACAAAGGGCAACCTTGGCGGAGTCCAACTCTCACCGGAAACGAGCCTGACTTACTGCCAGCGATGCGGACCAAGCTCTGACACCGGTCGTACAGGGACCTAACAGCCCATATCAAAGGGCCTGGTACCCCATACTCCCGGAGTACCCGCCACAGAACCCCCCGAGGGACGCGGTCGAATGCCTTTTCCAAGTCTACAAAGCACATGTAAACTGGTTGGGCAAACTCCCACGCACCCTCCAGGACCCTGTTGAGGGTGTAGAGCTGGTCTAGTGTTCCACGACCAGGACGAAAACCACACTGCTCCTCCTGAATCCGAGGTTCGACTATCCGACGGACCCTCCTCTCCAGAACCCCTGAATAGACCTTACCAGGGAGGCTTAAGAGTGTGATCCCTCTATAGTTGGAACACACCCTACGGTCCCCCTTTTTGAATAGGGGAACCACCACCCCAGTCTGCCAATCCAAGGGAACTGCCCCCGATGTCCACGCGATATTGCAGAGTCGCGTAAGCCAACACAACCCCACAACATCCAGAGCCCTAAGGAACTCAGGACGAATCTCATCCACCCCCGGAGCCTTGCCACCGCGGAGCTTTTTAACCACCTCGGCGACCTCAGCACCAGAGATTGGAGAGCCCGACCCAAAGTCCCCAGGCTCCGCTTCCTCAGTGGAAGACGTGCCAGTAGGATTGAGGAGGTCTTCGAAGTATTCCGCCCACCGACTCACAACATCCCGAGTTGAGGTCAACAGCACGCCATCCCCACCATAAATGGTGTTGGTCGCGTACCGCTTTCCCCCCCTGAGACGCCGGATGGTGGACCAGAATCGCCTCGAAGCCGTACGGAAGTCATTCTCCATGGCCTCTCCGAACTCCTCCCACGCCCGAGTTTTTGCCTCAGCAACCACCCGAGCCGCATGCCGCTTGGACTGCCGGTACCTATCTGCTGCTTCCGGGGTCCCACAGGCCAAAAAGGCCCAATAGGACTCCTTCTTCAGCTTGACAGCATCCCTCACCGCCGGTGTCCACCACCGGGTTCGAGGGTTGCCACCACGACAGGCACCAACAACCTTGCGGCCACAACTCCGATAAGCTGCCTCGACAATAGAGGCGCGAAACATGGCCCACTCGGGCTCAATGTCCCCCGCCTCCCTCGGAACGTGTTCAAAGCTCTCCCGGAGGTGGGAGTTAAAGCTCCGTCTTACGGGAGACTCTGCCAGACGTTCCCAGCAGACCCTCACAATACGTTTGGGTCTGCCAGGTCTGACCGGCATCCTCCCCCACCATCGGAGCCAACTCACCACCAGGTAGTGGTCAGTTGACAGCTCCGCCCCTCTCTTCACCCGAGTGTCCAGGACATGCGGCCGCAGATCAGATGAGACGACAACAAAGTCGATCATTGAACTACGACCTAGGGTGTCCTGGTGCCAAGAGCACATATGGACACCCTTATGCCTGAACATGGTGTTCGTTATGGACAATCCATGACGAGCACAGAAGTCCAACAACAGAACACCACTCGGGTTCAGATCAGGGGGGCCGTTCCTCCCAACCACACCCCTCCAGGTCTCACTGTCATTGCCCACGTGAGCGTTGAAGTCCCCCAGCAGAACAAGGGAGTCCCCAGGAGGCGCACCCTCCAATACCCCCTCCAAGGACTCCAAAAAGGGTGGGTAATCTGCGCTGCCGTTTGGCGCATAGGCACAAACAACAGTCAGAGCCCGTCCCCCCACACGTAGGCGAAGGGAGGCTACCCTCTCGTTCACCGGGGTGAACCCCAACGTACAGGCACCAAGATGGGGGGCAACAAGTATGCCCACTCCTGCTCGGCGCCTCTCACCAGGGGCAACTCCAGAGTGGAAGAGTGTCCAACCCCTCTCAAGGAAACTGGTTCCAGAGCCAGAGCCATGCGTTGAGGTGAGTCCGACTATTTCTAGCCGGAACCTCTCAACCTCACACACTAGCTCAGGCTCCTTCCCCACCAGAGAGGTGACATTCCATGTCCCAATGGCCAGCTTCTGTAGCCGAGGATCAGACCGCCAGGGTCCCCGCCCTCGGCCACCACCCATTCCACAATGCACCCGACCCCTTTGGCCCCTCCCACAGGTGGTGAGCCTATGGGAAGGGGGACCCACGTCTCCTCTTCGGGCTGTGCCCGGCCGAGCTCCATGGGTGAAAGCCCGGCCACCAGGCGCTCGCCAACGTGCCCCTCCTCCGGGCCTGGCTCCAGAGTGGGGCCCCGGTGACCCGCGTCCGGGCGAGGGAACATTGTTTCCATTTATATTATTCATCATAAGGGGTCTTGTGGGCTGCGCTTTGTCTCGTCCCTCACCTAGGACCTGTCTGCCTTGGGTGACCCTACTAGGGGCATAAAGCCCCTGACAGCATAGCTCCTAGGATCATTGGGACACTCAAACCCCTCCACCACTGTAAGGTGGCAGCCCAGGGAGGCTGCAGAAACATAATGGAAATAATATCTTGTACATTAAGTCAAAATGGGAAAAGGAACTGGGAGTAAAAATTACAGAGGAGGATTGGCTTTTAATGTGTGAAACACAACAGACAACTACCAGTTCCAAAAGATGGAAACAATTCGGGTGGAAGTGCTTAACTAGGTTCTTCATCACACCTCAAATTACCAGCAGATATAGAGGAGAAGAACAGCAATGTTGGAGATTATGTGGTCATAAAAATGTCAATCACACTCATATATTTTGGTCCTGCCCAAAGCTGGCATCTTATTGGGATGGAGTCTGTCAAACCATCGGGAGTATTTTGGGATATGTCATCCCAAAGGACCCCAGAACTTTCCTGCTGGGACAGATAACTGGAGAAGTGCTTAAAAAAAAAGATGAATACCTATTCAAGATCCTATCTATCAATAGCAAGCAAAAAAGCTATTACTAGGAACTGGCTAAAGAAACCTCCCCCCAACTGAACAATTGGCGGGAAGTCATAGAGGAAATTCACTCGATGGAAAAACTGACACATCTTCTACAAATTAAAGGACACTCTTACAACAAACGCTGGTCTAAATGGCTGGCCTACAAGATCAAGGAAACGTAACTATGTAAAACATCTTGTATTATTGACTTTTTTTTAAAACCAAGTATCAGTACCCCTAGCTCAGTGTGTTATTTGTGTTATTGTAAAAATGTAAAAAGTTAAATAAAGAGTTTTAAAAAAAATGTTTTTTTCAGAGAACTGTGATGACTCAAGCACCCAGCAGCCACTCAGAGTAATTGCAACCAGGATTACTTTAACCCAGACGATCCCATGATGATGCAGAGAGTCTCGGCCAGAGCTGCTTCATCATGAGACCTGCATCCACGACAATGTTGGGTGCAGCTGAGACCCTGGTGTTTGTTTCTGGCTGGCAGGTGGAGCATCCTGCAGGTGGTCTCGAGTGTTTTGGACTGGTCGACTCGTTCTTCTGTCCACTGCGTCCATCCAGAGGAGCTGGGGTGGTGTCCTGTGTGTTTGCAGGGCTGACACAACACACAACCTTTTGTTGTTTTGAATTAACTTACTGTTAATAAAATGAATCATAAACAACTAGGTTTTGTAATCAATTTGTTTATTTTATTTGTTTCTTCGCCTCATGCATGAGGACAAACCAGGGACACGTTGCAGCAGTGGACTTCCCACTCACTCCATCCCGACCCTGGATATTTGCAGTCCTGAACAGAGGAAAGATCAAAAGTTTAATCTGAGTAAATGTAACATTTTAATGGAGAAAAATGTTGATTCAAAATTTCACAGTGTCAACAAATCCCCAAAATGTTGGGACAGGTAGCAATGTACAAATAAACAAGAATTAATGTTGCATAGACTTTTTTTAAAACGTTTTTTTATATAATGTCCACCATAATAAAAGTAATAAATAAAATTATGAATAAATAAAACATAATAATTAAATAATAATATTAATACCTGCAGACAGAGGGTAAAGGTGGGCTACAAAAGTAATAAATAAAACATGAATACCTGGTGAATCAGCTCTCATGTCATCTCCAAAGTGACATGTCAACATGTCTCCAATCAAGCTTGATGTCTATGAAGCAGGGCTCAGAGATTCCCTGGATGTGGAACGCCTCATGGAAATAAAAAAGAACAACACATTTTTAATCACCTTACAAACAAACAATTGAGAAACATTACTGTTTTATCACTTTGTTAATCTATCAAACAGATGACCCAGTGCAAAATAAATACTGCTGCACAGAGCTGATGACCATGATATTCATTCACCAAGTACATATTATTTTATAAATACCATAACATTATTTGCAGCAAAAGAACACCGTGTCTAAAACATTGTAACTAGTACAACAGCTAAAATTAGCGCCAGCTAGTCTCCATTGTTTTTTGATGTCGCGGTCTTCCTTATCCGAGTTCATAAGAGTTCACACACTCTGCGGTGTTCATAAGAAACACTAGATTTTTAGCATTTAAACACAACTACAACACAAACTAACGTTGATCAGCAACAGATAAAAACGCCACGACCTTATGTGGGGCCACAACGAAGCAAAGCTGCAGGCCGCAAACACAGCACATGAAGAAACGCGTCATATACTCAAAAGATAAATTATGGAATAGAAAGGTGTAAAATGGTACTCACCTCCAAACGGATTGTACCCTGATGGTGTAAGGGTGGGTAGACAATGAACATCAGTTTGAAGAGCTTTCATGGAACATCGTAGCTCTTCTAATGCTATGTTGCTAATCTCTGATCCAACTCCGCCCTGAGCTCTGCAGGGGGAGTGACCTTCTTGGGGGCGTGGCTCCACTTTTATATTCAGGGAGGAGATGATGTGACGTCACAACTGAGCAGACACGTCACAACTGAGAGTTAGAACAAGTAAGAAAATTAAGGTGCAATAACCTCTGTTCAACCCATAGGAGTACAGTAAACACGTTTTTAGACCAAATATTGCAGATTTAAACAAATACGCACAAATACATGAAAATTTACACAGAAATAGTGCTATACAACATTTTAAACACATTGTAGGGGGTTTATCAGCTAAAAAAAGTTATTTTTGTGTTTAGTTTCACTTTAACTCCATGACATGGAAGGAACTGACTCTTTTTCATCATTCATCGCATGCTGAAGACCTTTGTCAACAAGAACGGGAAAAGTTTGCGCGCAGTGTTGTGGAGAAACGCTGCGAAGCTTCGACAGGTACCACGTGTGCGTGCAATATGCCTGGGGCCACGACATGCGGAGCTGGACTACCCCTGCCGCATTTGTGCCCAACTGCCCGCCGGCAAGCGGGAGCACCGGGCAGCCCTGTTCGAGCTAGCCAAACAAGGCGCGCAGCCCCGGAAGGACGAGTCTCCGGAGGGCCAGGCTGCACAGTCGGAAGCTGGGGGCGAGTCGGACTGCTCAGCCGACGGAGAAGACAAAAGCAGCTAACTGAGTGTAGCCCCTTCCCCCCTCAGCAGTGTGGAGCTACAGGACGAGGAGAGCATGGGCTTGGAGTCCCCCTCACGCCGAGGCCTGGGGCCATATTACTTCCTATATTGGGTACGCTGATGCACGAGCTGCCAAATATCATTAAGGAGGCTGTGGAAACAAAGGGCCTGCCAGTCCCAGTGCCGCCGCCAAAGTTGGACGACCTGGCGGGAAGATTCGGCGCCGCATCACCACGACGCCCGGACCCAATATGGCCGTGCTTTCCGGCCGTGACGGCGCACTGGATGGAGGGCACAGCGGACCCTGTAAAGATGAAGCCCCCCCCCCCGTCGGCATTTGCGCCCTTAACAAAGGTGGAGGGGTTCACCCAACAGGGGTTCCCGTTGGTGTCACCATTGGAGCAGGGCCTGACGGAGGTGTTCGGGGCGAAGACAGCTAAGCTGGACCAGAAGCCGATCCCGCCTGGAAAACAAGACCAGATAATTCTGCAGTTGGCCAACAGAACCTTCCAGTGCTCCGTACAGGCAGCCACGGCGAGTAACAACATAGCATTGCTTGCTTTTCACATTTCGAAGTGCCTGGAAGAAGCAGACTTACCAGAGACGCTGAAGGGCTCGCTCTGCACGATGGCAGACATCATCTTAAATCTGTGTGTCGCCTCCACCGCCTGCCTGTCTCGTTCAACAGGGTGGTTAATCATGATCCACCATGCCACCTGGCTGCGTCAGGCCCGACTCTGCCGGAATCGCTGAAGAAGAAGCTGCTCCAGGGAGCTACTCCAGGGAGCTGCTCCAGGGAGCCTTCATGGCTGAAAATCTGTTCAGGGCGAGTCTTAAGGACTTGCTGGACAAGTCCAGGAAGACGGAGGAGGTGTCTGAGACGGTGAGGTGCTTGATGGCGTCCCAGCAGCCCCCCCCCTCCCCTGCCGCTTTGAGAGCTGGAGGGACCGGCGCCATCAGAGGCAGCAATTTAGGCGATCCACGGCTGCAGCTGCCTCCCTCCGGGCAGCTCCCCCAACCCCCCCTCCACACAGGGATCAGCGGTACCAGCACCAAAAACCGCCAGCTGCCCAACGCTTCCAGAAAGGCCGCCATCAGGGGCAGAACTGGACCAGGCAATGGCAGCAACAGTACCAACAGCCTCGCAGGCGAGAGCAGAGGAAGTGACGGGCTGAGGGGAGTGTGCATAACAGTGTGATGTTTGATTATTGTTCAACAAAACATGAGAGTGAGCAGCAGAATGTTTCGTCTCATGTGTCAAGCTCGTCCTTGGGGTCATGTCGCCCTCTAGCGGCTCAGGTGTGCACACTTCCCACCACTTATAAAAAGCTGGTCTCCAATAAACAGCTTTCATCAAAACAGAAATCTTCAAACAAGGTAATCAGTCACTCTGGTTTAACACAAGAAGTGTTGTGCTACGCGGGTGGAGCAGAGCAAACCCCTTAGCCCCCCGCTTAAAATTAAAAAATTAACCGCTAGGTCAGCCCCCGAGCTGTACAGCGAGGTTCATAACATCTCAGCACAGTTTCGTGTGTGTCGTGCTACACGGGTGGAGCAGGGTAGAGCCCCCTGCTGAAACCAAAGAAATTAACCGCCGGGTCAACACACGAACGGCCCGGCGAGGGTCATGACATCCTAGCACAGTTTCAGCAAACCAGGTGTTTCACATCCTCCATTGAACCCACACAGCTGCAGCCAGATCATCCGCGCTGTAGCTCTGAGCGCAGAAGAAGGAAGCGCGTCTCATAGAGCGAACACGGGCCACCGCTAAAGCGGAGAGCAGTGTGCGACGGAAGTGAAGTTTTTCCTCAGCGTGGGTTTACCTCCACTGCAGACTTACAGAAGACTGGTAGTGCAGAGAAGGTCACGCGCAGGTCTGCGGGCAGCAAAGACAACACCGCGCAGTAACGTGTGTTTTCTTTAGCTGCGAGCCCACTAACAGAGCACAACGCGATTATGTCAACAAGGCGTGCACCGTAGCGCAGCGCCCAGCCTCAGAGTCCGACAGCTGTCAACACAAACATGCAGACGTTATGAAGCTCTGAAAAGTCAGACCGTCCCTTTCTGGCCAGGGCTCCCATGGGCCACTCACATGACGGAGGTAGAGCCCTCGGAATGGTTAATGTCCATGAGGACATTAACATGCACAATGCATGTGATGCACAAAGCATCACATGCACGCACGCCCACTGTTAGAGAGGCACGCCCAATGGAGGGAGCGGTGCACTCTCGATAAGTGGATGGACACGCTCATACGCAGAGGTTATGCGCTCTAGTTCACTGCAAAACCTCCTGTGTTCAGAGGAATATTGAAAACAGAGCTAACAGATTCAGAGAAGAGCTCCTCCTTGAGGACAAAGATCAAAGAGCTGCTGTCAAAGGGAGTGATTTCCAGATGTAACCCTCAATTAGTCAAGTCTTTTATTTTGGCGGGCCCACTTCCTGTGTTGCCCCAAACTCTGCCAACTTATTTAAAGCCCCGCCTCCTCCAATGCACTGTTGAACTACCTCACCTGTTCACTGTGATTGTGGCTGACTGTTTGAAGTCTTCAAAGTCATACAAATCTTTGCATCCACTGATTTGATTTATTGAATTGTTGGCGTTTGTTACCTGGATCATCAGTAGGATTACAACAGCTGATTATGGTTTAGTATGCTCCACTCTCTTCCAGAAGGTCGCGTTTTTTTTTCCTCCATTGTTTTCTCTTCCTTGGTGGATCAGATCCTCTTTTGGATCTAAGAATGGCGAGCTAGGAAAATGATCAGAACTTAATGATCTTTAAATTTGATCCATTCAGAGGACATTTGTGTCTCATTGTGCATTTGTAATTGTCTTGTTGTTTTTTGCTTTTAAATCACTAATATATTCACCTAAACTAAAACCATTGTCTCCTGTCCTCATTCACACCTCAGGCTCCTTAAAAAACCATCTTCTGATGCTGCTCTTGTAGCCGCAGTTAGCTGCATAGCCCATAAATGTTACATAAATTTGGCGAGCTAGCCAGGAGCCTGAAGTTGTGAATGTTTTTTTTGAATACATTTTGTTGTTTGCATTGAAATATGGATTTCTTTGACCAAATTGGTATCAATGTTGCTAATTCTGTCATCATTAGTGGTGTAACGAACACTCAAGCAGATGATGAGATCATATATTATTTGCGCAGCTATGGTGAAGTTAAGGTTTTTACTGTTACTGCAAGTGAGAGTCCATTTTATAAAAACCTGGCCGTTGAATTCATTAATTCTGCAGATTTGGAAAAGCTAAAATCGCTTTTACCATATGTTTACCAATCTAAGATTGCAGAAGGTGTTATATTTGTTATTAAATTACTTTCAAGAGAGTGCCATGCCACAACCACAGTGAACAAGACCCCAGCCCCTGATTACCTTTATGAACTGAAACGCATTTCCCAGCAGAGTGGACAATCATTTGATGATGTTTTGAGAGGAGTTTTTGAACAAATAAGTGCTCATTTAGGAATAGCAGCTACCGGAGGGGAGCCTGACGATGATGGTGATGATGGTGAGGAGGACACAGTTGAAATACTGACTAACAGAGAATCCAGTCAGACTCAGCTGTTTACTTTTCCCTCAAACCCCTCGGTTCACTCCACCACCAACCAGCAAGGATCACAAACTCAACCAAATCAAGCTCTACATGTGAGACCAAGAATTTCCCTCTCAGGGAATGATCTAAACCCTCTTGGGGTCCAAAGGGTTGTAGTTGAACACCTTGTGCACAGAGATGATGTGAATCTTCAACCTCTGCCTTCATTTAGACTACGTACCTTCTCAGGGAGGCTTCCAAAACCCCAGCATGAGGCAGATTATGAATCTTAGAAGTCTCAAATAGAACTTTTAAATGCAGATCCAAGTCTTGCCCCTTTGCATATTACAAGGCGTATTTTGGAAAGTTTACTCCCTCCAGCTTCTGACCTAGTGAGGGGATTGGGACCCAATGCCCTACCTGCAGCGTTTTTGCAAATACTGGATTCTGCATATGCTACTGTTGAGGACGGAGAAGAGTTGTTTGCAAAAATTTTAAACACGCTTTAGGATCATGGGGAACGACCATCTTCTTATCTACAGAGACTCCAGTTGGCTCTCAGTACAGTGGTGAAGCGTGGTGGGATTCCAGCAACTGAAATGGACAAATATTTGTTAAAGCAATTTTGTAGAGGTTGTTGGGATAACAGCATGATAAACAAACTGCAACTAGAAAAGAAAAAAGACCAACCACCTCCTTTTTCAGAGTTTTTATTAACACTTAGAACAGAGGAAGACAGACAGTCTGCAAAAGAGATGTTAATGAAAAAACATATTCCACCAGTCAAGCATCGTGTTAATGTGCAAGCTCATACCACCAGTGCATGCTCATGTGGCCATCTGTCAGACTCAGGTGCTATTGAGGATTTGAGGAAGCAAATGCTTAAGCTGCAGAGTCAAATGTCAGCTCTGCTGTCCAAGGACTCCAATTCAAAAAAATCAGAAACCAAAATCTGGCCAAACCAGTAGTAGGCCAAAGCCCTGGTTCTGTTTTAAGTGTGGACAGGATGGTCACATTGCTTTCAACTGTTCCAGTCCACCAAATTCCAGCCTGGTTGAAGACAAACGCCGCCAGCTGAAAAACAAACAGCAGTCCTGGGAGAAAAATAGACCATCAAAACTAGAAGCAGTTCTTACTAAGGGACAAGTGGGAGCTGCAACTATTGAATGTCCCCACACCAAAGACTCACCTTCATATCTTCCATTACCTAAAGGATTAGTGGGCACAAGAAGTACTGGTGAGGTGAAGATTAAAGGAATACATTTTCATTGCCTCTTTGATACAGGTTCTCAAGTCACCACAATTACACACTCCTTCTATAATACCCATCTATCAGATCATAAAATAAAACCATTAAATGATCTCTTGGAGATAGAAGGTGCAAATGGTCAGATGGTGCCTTATATTGGATATGTGGAACTCTGTTTGACCTTTCCCTCTGAATTTACAGGAGAAGAGCTGGACATCAACACCTTGGCCTTGGTTGTCCCAGACCTGCAATCATCACAACCTTCTGTTCTGACTAGCACTAACACTTTGGATGTTATGTATAATCAATGCTGTCATTCACAGTCTGAGTTCCATCCTGTGCCTTTTGGATATAGAGTCGTGCATAAAATTTTAGAAATAAGGCATAAGTTGACAACTGATGACTATCATGGCATTTTAAAAGTGCAGTCATCCATCTCGTAGGTTGTTCCTGCTCAACAGACTGCTGTGTTGGAGGCTCTTCTCATATGTCCATTACTGCAAGGAGAAAAGGAAGTAATTATTCAGCATCCAACCTCATTCTCCCTACCTGGTGGTTTGATAGTAAAATCCATCCTTATTGATCTACCTCCTGTACAGCCTGCTTCACTGCCAGTGGTGATCACTAATGAATCTGATCATGACATTGTGATTCCAGCCAGAACAGCCATCGCTGAAGTCAGTACCATCCAGACTGTTCTTCACAAAGAGCAGAGTGTGCATCAACCTTCCCAGAGCGCAGAGCCAAAGCCAACCAAGTTGAACTACAACTTTGGAGATTCGCCGCTCTCAACTGAATGGAAGCAACGTATAACAACCATGCTCAATAGTATGTCAGATGTTTTTTCCAAGCATGATCTTGATTTTGGTCGTGTAGATTAGGTTAAGCATGAGATCAAGTTGTCTGACCCCACTGCTTTTAAACAGCGACCAAGACCCATCCATCCCCAAGATGTGGATGCTGTACGTAAACACATTCAAGAACTGCTGCAGTCTGGTGTTATACGTGAATCCAATTCACCCTTTGCTTCTCCTATAGTTGTAGTGCGGAAGAAAAATGGTGCAGTACGGCTCTGTATTGATTACAGGAAGTTGAACGCACAGACCATCAAAGATGCATATGCTTTGCCAAAGCTGGAGGACACATTTTCAGCCCTGTCCGGCTCTAGATGGTTCTCCACATTGGATTTAAAATCTGGTTACTACCAGATTGAGATGAATGAGACGGACAAGAATAAAACTGCATTTGTCTGTCCACTTGGATTTTATGAATTTAACCGAATGCCTCAAGGAGTAACTAATGCCCCTAGCACCTTCCAACGTCTTATGGAGCGGTGCATGGGAGACATGAATTTAAAAGAAGTGCTTGTTTTCATTGATGACTTAATAGTGTTTGCACAATCTCTAGAGGAGCATGAACTCCAGTTGAAGAAAGTTTTGCAACGCCTGAGAGAATTTGGGTTGAAGTTGTCCGTTGAAAAGTGTGTTTTCTTCCAGACATCTGTTTGCTACCTGGGACATGTAGTTTCAAGTGATGGAGTGGAGACAGATCCAGACAAGATTTCCACATTAACATCTTGGCCGGTTCCTCAGAATCTTAAAGAGCTCAGATCATTCCTTGGTTTCGCAGGGTATTATCGCCGGTTTGTGGAAAGGTTCTCATCAGTGGTAAAACCACTTAATGAGTTAACAGCTGGATATCCACCCTGTAAGAAAAAATCAAAACGGATGAAGTTGCAACATTACCTTGACCCCAAAGAACCCTTTGCTGCACGCTGGACAACTGCCTGCCAGCAGGCCTTTGAAGAGGTTATCCAGAAGCTGAGTACTGCACCAGTTCTTGCATTTGCAGACCCAGGTAAACCTTACATCTTACACACTGATGCCAGCTCTACTGGTCTTGGTGCAGTTTTGTACCAAGAACATGATGGACGGAACAGGGTGATTGCATATGCCAGCAGAGGTCTGTCCCGCAGTGAAAGTCGCTATCCTGCCCATAAACTTGAGTTTCTGGCTCTTAAATGGGCAGTTACAGAAAAATTCTATGACTACCTGTATGGATCCGATTTCACGGTGGTTACAGATAGCAACCCACTGACATATCTGCTAACTTCTGCTAAATTGGATGCTACAAGCTATAGGTGGCTTGCAGCTCTTTCTACTTTTTCTTTTAAGATCAATTATCGGGCTGGCAGGTTAAATGCAGATGCTGATGGTCTCTCTCGGCGACCTCATGCTGAACAGGTGGCTGATCCTTTATCTCTGAAAGAGAAAGAAAGAATATTGAAGTTTACTGAACAACATCTGGAACATCCATCCTGTATCTCCATTGACCAGCACTCGGTTCAAGCAATATGTGATAGGCAACTGGTGTACAGCTCACCCAACCTGGACCAGGTTGCTGCTCTTGTGCAAACTCTCTCCATTAACACTGACAGTTTACCCGACAGTTTTGTTAATGATCTGCAGTTCGCTTCACCTGTTGTGCCATCTTTTTCTGAAGGTGAAATTGCTGACAAACAACGAGCCGATCCAGTCATTCAGCACATCATCGCTCAGTTGGAACGAGGGGAAAACCCACCGCCAACTCTGAGGGAACAGCTCCCCGACCTGCCATTACTCCTGCGAGAGCTTACACGTCTGGAGCTCCATAATAATGTTCTTGTCAGGAGACGTAATATTGGAGGTGAGCTTACTTACCAACTTGTACTTCCAGAGGAATGGCGGGCTGAGGTCCTCAACCAGCTTCATGACCAGATGGGACATTTAGGTACAGAGAGGACTCTGGACCTCGTCCGATCACGGTTCTTCTGGCCACGTATGGCAGTTGATGTCTGTAACAAACTCAAGAACTGTGAGAGATGCATCCGAAGAAAAGCACAACCTGAGAAAGCAGCACCCCTTGTTAACATCAAAACTTCAAGACCACTCGAACTTGTCTGCATGGACTTTCTGTCAATAGAACCTGACCGAAGCAACATAAAAAATGTTCTGGTGATAACTGATCATTTCACAAAATATGCTGTTGCAGTGCCAACCCCAAACCAAAGAGCTAAAACTGTAGCAAAAACCCTGTGGGAGAATTACCTTGTCCATTATGGAATACCGGAGCGTCTCCATAGTGATCAAGGTACTGATTTTGAATCTCACACTATCAAGGAGCTCTGTCAGATCACAGGAATAAAAAAGATCAGGACCACCCCTTACCATCCCCGTGGCAATCCTGTGGAGCGATTCAACCGAACACTTTTAAACATGTTGGGTACGCTGAAAGAAGAAGATAAAGTTCACTGGAAAGACTTTGTGAAACCGTTGGTACACGCTTACAACTGTACCCGAAATGATGTCACTGGATACTCTCCATACGAATTGATGTTTGGTCGGCAACCCCGTCTTCCTGTTGACTTAGCTTTTGGACTGCCTGTGTCTGAGAAAACTTCTACATCTCATTCACAATATGTTGAAAAGCTTAAGTCGCACCTCAAAGAAAGCTACAAGATTGCAACGGAAAACTCTGAAAAAGTCATGTTGAAAAACAAACTCAGATTTGACAAGCAAGTTACAGCTGCAGAACTCTCAGTTGGAGATAGAGTTCTGGTTAGAAATGTCAAACTACGAGGCAAGCACAAACTCGCAGACCGGTGGGAGTCGGATGTGTATATTATTCAGAAGAAAGCCGGCACTCTTCCAGTATACACAGTTAAACCAGAAGGCAAAGATCGTCCCATCAGAACCCTCCACCGTGACCTGCTGTTGCCTTGTGGCTACTTGTCTCCAGCCTCCAAACCAGAACAAATGAAACCAACAACTGTGACTGCACCAGTGACTTCAGAAAATGTAGACCTTTCAGATCCTGAAAGGGAAGAACTATTCTTACCTGATTTACATGATTACTCTGGCTCTTATCTCACCAGAATTACAACTGAGGTTGGCTTACCTGCTCCTGCATCTACTGTTGCTCCTATGCCTGTGGATCCGCCTGGCCAGCACTCACAGAGCTCTATGGAAGGAACTGTTGGTGAGGAACAGGAAATGGAGTCTGGACCTGAACCCATTGCTGAACTGGACATGGAACAAACAGCTGAAGATGAACCAGATTCTGCCAACTCAGATCCTATCGAGGAAAATTCCTCCTCTCAATCAGGACCTATCTCTCCTCACCAGGAATCTGTATCTTCTCCAGAACAAACCAGCATGTTAGTGATGTTGCAGCTTCAAACCTCTCCAGTCCATATCCTGAACCACCTGTCCGCTGCTCGACTTGAATACGTCAGCAACCATCTCGTCTTTAGTATTCAAAGCTTGGGTATCCACTTCTACAAAGCATCCAATCCCTGTTTCAAGGACTCAGCAGAGCCCTTACATCTGCTTTAGAACTGAATGAGCCCTCTGTGATCTCTAACTCACGTGACAATGTGGTGTGTCACCAGCCGCTTGCATGTACGAGGACGCACATGAGTTTAGGGGGGGAACCTGTAACCCTCAATTAGTCAAGTCTTTTATTTTGGCGGGCCCACTTCCTGTGTTGCCCCAAACTCTGCAAACTTATTTAAAGCCCCGCCTCCTCCAGTGCACTGTTGAACTACATCACCTGTTCACTGTGATTGTGGCTGACTGTTTGGAGTCTTCATGGCAAAGTCATACAAATCTTTGCATCCACTGATTTGATTAATTGAATTGTTGGCGTTTGTTACCTGGATCATCACCAGGATTACAACAGCTGATTATGGTTTAGTATGCTCCACTCTCTTCCAGAAGGTCGTTTTTTTTTCCTCCATTGTTTTCTCTTCCTTGATGGATCAGATCCTCTTTTGGATCTAAGGATGGCGAGCTA
>JBBPBX010079198.1:0-16442 GCA_038048925.1 Garcialebias charrua
GATTACTTTATATATAATAAGTATTAAGATGCATATATATTATAGACAAATGTTTCTGTCTTTTCATTCACCATTTTAATTGTGTGTTCACAGGTTCTGCTCTCTGAGTCATGAGGGTGATGCATTAAAATGCAGCTAGCAGTACAAAATCCAACTCCTGAACATGGAGCATCTCCTGATGGACTCACAGTGTGATCACTGCTGCCTGGAGAAAGTTCCCTCACAAATATAAGACATGCAGCATCCAGCAGGCAGGGGAGGCAGGAGATGAAGTTCACCTGAAGAAGCATCGTCCACTCTGCACAGGTGCACAATCAAACCACTGTGACCTTGTGTGGACCCAGACATGGCTGGACGTCTACAGAAAGCATGAAGCTTCCTAAAAATATTTCTCAGATTGTTCTCCAGCTTCAAAGGATACATAATTATGTAAATCATGCTGTATATTTGCACATTTTTGGGTAGCAATTTTTCTATAAAATGTATTAACTTACACAATGTTCATCACGTTGTTACTAGAAATGTTTAATTACATCAAATGTTTACTTCAAAATGGATGTTTCATTTTGTTTATTTCTTACCTGAAATTCATTCATTCAACTTTTATTTGGACAGGTTAATCCCTGTTAATGAAATTTGTTAATACATCAAATGTTTACTACAAATGTGATCAATTTCATCATGTTTACATTTAGTGCTGAAGTAAATATTTCATAAATGTTTACCATATTAATTTTTATTAAATGAGAAAAAACAACCACTTGTTATTATTCAACTGTAAAAATATTTCAAAACAACGAGTCCAGCAAATATAATTTTTTTTCTCCAGTCTACATTTTACATACAGCACATACACAATCTGAAGAAGTGTCTCCTCTTCACTTTCACATGTAAGCACCAGTATAGTTAACTGGTGTAGTTCTATGTAACATTTTATATTTGTTTCTCATGCAACCAGTGATACTTTCCACATGAATTCTAAGGTGTGCTCATGTGTTTTCAGAATCATTAGTATCAAGTGGAAATCTCCCTTTAGAGAGTGATGGGATTTTAACTTCAGCACATCATTTATACTTTTGTTGGCCGTAACTGGGACCCTGTGTACACGTTTCGTTCCACCTCACGTACAACATGTGATGTGAATGACAATAAAGAACCTTGACTCTCACACAGGCTGCAGGTGAGCTGAGAGTTGTCCTTCATGCATGCTCTGAGGGTTGCAGGAGCCTGGAGGTGAGCTGAGAGTTGTCCTTCATGCATGCTCTGAGGGTTGCAGGAGCCTGGAGGTGAGCTGAGAGTTGTCCTTCATGCATGCTCTGAGGGCTGCGCCTTCTTCCACACGTCTGCTCTGAACGTTGCCGTTAACTAATGAACTCAACGCTGTTTGTTAGCTAAATATCTGGAAAGATTTTGATGAAACGTTGAGAGGGACCCTGTGTACACAGTTTTGTTCCACCTCACGTACGACATGTGATGTGAATGACAAGAACCTTGACTCTCACACAGTCTAATACCAAAGCCTCTGTCAGATAACAACGTCCTTCTGTTATGAGCTTGTCTGCACCTCCATCCCTTGAAGAGAAAAAGACACAGGTATTAGACAGTTGTGTGAGACACATTAAAAATATGGCAAAACAAGGAAGTCCTATTTAATACTTTAAATTTACTTTTTCCAGCTGGTTTTTATTCAGCTCTGACCTGTTCTGTAACAGATGACTACTACCTTTCTGTTTGTGCATGAATAAATTGTTTTATATGGTACTACCTGAGCAACATTGATGGTGTATTTGTAGCTGCTGGTCCCTGTTCCTCCTCATCTGCAGCCTGACTGAGCTCTTCTGGAGTTTAATTCATTTCATATGAAGGTCTGCCTTGACAAGGATAGATCAGAACACAGATCAGTATTAATACAGTAACAGTGACAACACTACAAACTTTAAACAGTTTATTTCACAATAACACAGCTGTCCACTCTGTCTAAAATCAGACAACGTTATATAAAAAATATAAACCCAACCTAAACTAGGCTGACCCACTTCTATGAACTAAACACCCGGACAAAATCGTAGCAAAAATCATGACACAACTCCAACAAAACGAATTTATACACTCACCAGGATGTCTGGAACAAACTAGCAGTTATTTTGGGACATGGAGAAAGTTATATCAGGACGTTTCACAGCTGATTCATTCATCTCCTTTTTGTTAGGTCCGACACATGAGCTCCCTCGCGCTGCTTCCAGCAGCAAACAGGAAACAGAAAGTCCGTTTTCTATCTACTTTCAGGTCGTGGGAGCGGACATTACATCCAATTACACAACAAGTTCGACCCATTGCAAAACTGTTAAAACTTCTTTGATTCCAACAAAAAAAAACGAGAGACAGAGCTTCTTTTAGTAAGGCTTCAAAAATGGCGCTAAAAATCCCATGATGCATTGCGCCGTGGACCATCATGCATTGCGCCGCGGACCAGTGACGTCACGCTCCAAAGCTCTATAGCAAACAACCATCAGGGTGTTAACGATCCATCGTCAGGCTGATGGTCCTCCTTGATCATGTGAGCAGCTGGTTTCGGCTGTCATCAGCCAACTGGTTGATCCACTGTGGGAGGGTGCTATTTATAAGACTGAGCTGAACTCAGCTTCTCAGACTGAGGAAGTCTTTCGGACGAAAGACGAAACGTTTCTACAGTTTTTTTTTTTGCTTTGTTTTGTTTTGTTTTTTGAATGTCCAGAGGACCAGACTTAGCTTTTTTGGATTTTTCTACCTGGATTATTGAGCATGCATCAGGGTATTTACTAAATGTATTTTTATTATTTTGCATTTTATAATCTTTATGTATTTTATATTTCAATTTGTCACTGATAATGTTTGCACTGTATTCGTTTGTTAAGTGTCCTTGGGTGTCCTGAAAGGCGCTTTTAAATAAAATGATTATTATTATTATTATGAACTTATTTGATAGCCCCTTGCGTGTGTTTATTTATTATTATTATTAATTTTTTGTCTTTTCTTTCTTAAACATCTGTCAACTTATTTTATCTCATTTCATAATCTTATGTGTGCCTCATACTTGCAAACCAACTTATATGTTTGTACATGCCACGCTTCTGTACATTTTGTTAAAGTTTAATAAAAAAAAAAGAAATAAAAAAGTCGCCTGCAGAGGTGCGTTGTGCGCATGCGCGCTCCCTCCAGCGCTGCAGCATCTCTACGCCTCCGTCACTTCCGGGAAACACAAATCAACCAAAATGGCGACGTTGACGATGAGCAAAACTCCTTTCGGAGGTTTCAGTTTCGAAAACTGTAAGAGGTACGCTTTTAGGAGCCAAGTAAACTCTCCCAGAATAAGAACCGCATTAAGTTTAATTTGTCTCGATGTTTGAAGGGGACTGCTGAGTTGTGAAGCCGTGTTTTTAAGGTTTTCTCTTGATGCTAGCTCATGACTCGCCTCATAATGACTCAGGCATTTCCACCGGCGCCACATTTAAGCACTTCTCTTTCACCACAGTGGTACTTTAATTACTTTAACCTTGATTTAGTCTGTTTATATTGTTACACTGTCTTAGTTGTAAATAATTGTTTTATTTTCATTTACCGCAAATACGTTGTTTCTGGTTTATGCCAGAGCTATGGCTCTGGTTTATGCCTCCCGTGTAAGACGAACGGCCACGTTTGCCTGAATAAAAATATATGTTAAAATCCTTTATGTTGTATTTGGTGCCTACGCATTTATGTTCATATAAACAGTTTGTACATGCCTGGTGATATTTATTTCTGTAGCGGAATCTGATTTCATGATGTCACGATTTCCATGCTCTTAGTTTTATTGTTTTAAAGCTCTGAAAACAGATACTTTTCACTATATATCCCGAATGTTTTACTTGAGACTATTATTTTTCAGTCTCGAATATTTTTAATTTCAGAAATGCCGTTTTGGAAGGTGAAACGAGCAAACTGGGATTCAACCTGCCTGCTGCTCGAAAAACAGGAACGACCATCTGTGGTGTTGTGTTCAAGGTGCGAGACAGATTTACTCCAACATGAAGAAACTCAGAGCACAGTTCTGTGGGATTGTGTCTTCAGGACAAATTAATACTTCATGGATATTTGTACCCCTCCCTGGGCTGCCACCTTACCGTGGTGGAGGGGTTTGAGTGTCCCAATGATCCTAGGAGCTATGCTGTCAGGGGCTTTATGCCCCTAGTAGGGTCACCCAAGGCAGACAGGTCCTAGGTGAGGGACGAGACAAAGCGCAGCCCACAAGACCCCTTATGATGAGTAATATAAATGGAAACAATGTTCCCTCGCCCGGACGCGGGTCACCGGGGCCCCACTCTGGAGCCAGGCCCGGAGGAGGGGCACGTTGGCGAGCGCCTGGTGGCCGGGCTTTCACCCATGGAGCTCGGCCGGGCACAGCCCGAAGAGGAGACGTGGGTCCCCCTTCCCATAGGCTCACCACCTGTGGGAGGGGCCAAAGGGGTCGGGTGCATTGTGGAATGGGTGGTGGCCGAGGGCGGGGACCCTGGCGGTCTGATCCTCGGCTACAGAAGCTGGCCATTGGGACATGGAATGTCACCTCTCTGGTGGGGAAGGAGCCTGAGCTAGTGTGTGAGGTTGAGAGGTTCCGGCTAGAAATAGTCGGACTCACCTCAACGCATGGCTCTGGCTCTGGAACCAGTTTCCTTGAGAGGGGTTGGACACTCTTCCACTCTGGAGTTGCCCCTGGTGAGAGGCGCCGAGCAGGAGTGGGCATACTTGTTGCCCCCCATCTTGGTGCCTGTACGTTGGGGTTCACCCCGGTGAACGAGAGGGTAGCCTCCCTTCGCCTACGTGTGGGGGGACGGGCTCTGACTGTTGTTTGTGCCTATGCGCCGAACGGCAGCGCAGATTACCCACCCTTTTTGGAGTCCTTGGAGGGGGTATTGGAGGGTGCGCCTCCTGGGGACTCTCTTGTTCTGCTGGGGGACTTCAACGCTCACGTGGGCAATGACTAGGGTTGGGCATCGTTTGAATTTAAGCGATTCCGGTTCCGATTCCGATTCTTCGTTTCGATTCCGATTCTCGATTCAGATTCTTTTTGTAGGCAGGGTTAAAAAAGACGGGGTTAAAAAAAGACATGTCAATTCAGTTCAGTTTATTTATAATGTATAGCTCCAAGTCACAACAGAAGTTGTCTCAGGGCACTGAACAGAAACAATCAAATATAAAAATAATAAGTTAACAGAAACTTTAATATAAAAATAATGGTAACACAATTTATCTGAGGAGACTACTTTGAGTTTAACTCCATGTTATAAAAAAGCTACAGTAGTTAGCCAGAGTTATTTCAGGATGAAATAATTTGAACTTCTGTTTGAATTTAATGCTATGAACTTTTTCCTTTTTGTTACATTTACTATGAATTTCTCACAGGGCAGATTAGAGCCAACATGGAGGACTCACCAACATATATTATTATTATTATTATACATATAATATTGTCCAGTATGTGATGCTGCAGTCATGTTACTGAGCTCCCACTGATGGGCTAACCTGGTTCCACCACAGCAGCAGGATCCTCAGACAGAACAGCTGGTGGGATGTCCTGGTATCTGCAGCCCTCTCTCCATTTGTTTCTTCATGGACATGGAGCTGTGACATTATGTTGTGCCTCTTCCTCAGCAAAAAGCTCCTCCAGTGGAGACTTTCTGGACAGACTGCAGGAAGTTCCTAAACAAACAACAGGTTTATCAGTATTATCAGTAAAAAGAGATTATTAAATCATTTTTAAGACTGAGAATGTGTACAATTATTAGCTCTGTTGTTATTGCCTAACTAACCTATTCAATAATTCTTCAAACTGTGACATTCACTCATAATGGAATGAAAGAGAACATAAACAGAAATTATATAATACTGAAAACTAGAGACATTAAGACATTTTAAAAGACACAGAGAACTTTAAATGGATTAAGAATGTTAATAAGTGTTGGATTTGAGTGCAATGTAAGTGCAATCCATGGCAGGAGTTGAATCCACATCTGAAAAGGGATGCAAGCTTTTCACAACATATTCTGTAACTGTTTTGTGGCATTATTCATTTAGTCACACTGACGTATTTACCTTGGACAGTCACTGGTGAACACTGTGAAGCCATTTCAGGTCGTTTGTCTAAGAAAAAAAACGAGCTAACGTTAGCATCGTGTTTGTATTTGAGCTGACTTACCGCTTTAAGCGGAGTATAACTTGTTAGCTGCCTTAATGTTGGTATGAGATGTAGTTTATAGTTTATTTATTTACCTGATGGAGCCGAAGAGGTAGCGATTAGCGAAAAGTCCGGCGGAGCGTTTTGCAGACGGACCACTCTGCACTTCCGGTCGGATACGAAGCGAAAATAATCCGGTGGAGCGCGTCAAAGACGGGACACTATTTTACTTCTCCACCCTCCTTTGCATGATAGAAAATTATTGCAAGTGCTGCACTGACCTGACTGCTCATTTTTTATTAATTAGTACGCTTTAGATCGCAGATGCACACTTCCGGTGATTCTTCTTCGTTGGTTTTCGGCGGCGGCTACTTCCGGTCGGCTAACTAGCATCGAAAATAGGAATCGCAAATTAATATTTTGAACGATTCCGGGAAAACCGGACAGTTAGTCCCGGTTCCGAACGATTCTCGATGTCCAACCCTAGCAATGACAGTGAGACCTGGAGGGGTGTGGTTGGGAGGAACGGCCCCCCTGATCTGAACCCGAGTGGTGTTCTGTTGTTGGACTTCTGTGCTCGTCATGGATTGTCCATAACGAACACCATGTTCAGGCATAAGGGTGTCCATATGTGCTCTTGGCACCAGGACACCCTAGGTCGTAGTTCAATGATCGACTTTGTTGTCGTCTCATCTGATCTGCGGCCGCATGTCCTGGACACTCGGGTGAAGAGAGGGGCGGAGCTGTCAACTGACCACTACCTGGTGGTGAGTTGGCTCCGATGGTGGGGGAGGATGCCGGTCAGACCTGGCAGACCCAAACGTATTGTGAGGGTCTGCTGGGAACGTCTGGCAGAGTCTCCCGTAAGACGGAGCTTTAACTCCCACCTCCGGGAGAGCTTTGAACACGTTCCGAGGGAGGCGGGGGACATTGAGCCCGAGTGGGCCATGTTCCGCGCCTCTATTGTCGAGGCAGCTTATCGGAGTTGTGGCCGCAAGGTTGTTGGTGCCTGTCGTGGTGGCAACCCTCGAACCCGGTGGTGGACACCGGCGGTGAGGGATGCTGTCAAGCTGAAGAAGGAGTCCTATTGGGCCTTTTTGGCCTGTGGGACCCCGGAAGCAGCAGATAGGTACCGGCAGTCCAAGCGGCATGCGGCTCGGGTGGTTGCTGAGGCAAAAACTCGGGCGTGGGAGGAGTTCGGAGAGGCCATGGAGAATGACTTCCGTACGGCTTCGAGGCGATTCTGGTCCACCATCCGGCGTCTCAGGGGGGGAAAGCGGTACGCGACCAACACCATTTATGGTGGGGATGGCGTGCTGTTGACCTCAACTCGGGATGTTGTGAGTCGGTGGGCGGAATACTTCGAAGACCTCCTCAATCCTACTGGCACGTCTTCCACTGAGGAAGCGGAGCCTGGGGACTTTGGGTCGGGCTCTCCAATCTCTGGTGCTGAGGTCGCCGAGGTGGTTAAAAAGCTCCGCGGTGGCAAGGCTCCGGGGGTGGATGAGATTCGTCCTGAGTTCCTTAGGGCTCTGGATGTTGTGGGGTTGTGTTGGCTTACGCGACTCTGCAATATCGCGTGGACATCGGGGGCAGTTCCCTTGGATTGGCAGACTGGGGTGGTGGTTCCCCTATTCAAAAAGGGGGACCGTAGGGTGTGTTCCAACTATAGAGGGATCACACTCTTAAGCCTCCCTGGTAAGGTCTATTCAGGGGTTCTGGAGAGGAGGGTCCGTCGGATAGTCGAACCTCGGATTCAGGAGGAGCAGTGTGGTTTTCGTCCTGGTCGTGGAACACTGGACCAGCTCTACACCCTCAACAGGGTCCTGGAGGGTGCGTGGGAGTTTGCCCAACCAGTTTACATGTGCTTTGTGGACTTGGAAAAGGCATTCGACCGCGTCCCTCGGGGGTTCTGTGGGGGGTACTCCGGGAGTATGGGGTACCAGGCCCATTGATATGGGCTGTTAGGTCCCTGTACGACCGGTGTCAGAGCTTGGTCCGCATTGCCGGCAGTAAGTCAGGCTCGTTTCCAGTGAGAGTTGGACTCCGCCAAGGTTGCCCTTTGTCACCGATTCTGTTCATAACTTTTATGGACAGAATTTCTAGGCGCAGCCAAGGTGTTGAGAGGATCCGTTTTGGTGGCCTTAGAATCGCTTCTCTGTTTTTTGCAGATGATGTGGTCCTATTGGCTTCATCAGCTCGTGATCTACAGCTTTCACTGGAGCGGTTTGCAGCCGAGTGTGATGCGGCCGGGATGAGGATCAGTTCCTCCAAATCCGAGGCCATGGTCTTGAGCCGGAAAAGGGTAGCATGCCCTCTCCGGGTCGGGGAGGAGGTCCTGCCCCAAGTGGAGGAGTTTAAGTATCTCGGGATCTTGTTCACGAATGAGGGAAAACTGGAGCGTGAGATCGATAGGCGGATAGGTGCAGCGTCCGCAGTGAAGCGGGCGCTGTACCGGTCTGTCGTGGTGAAGAGAGAGCTGAGTCAAAAGGCAAAGCTCTCAATTTACCGATCGATCTACGTTCCCACCCTCATCTATGGTCATGAGCTTTGGGTTATGACCGAAAGAACAAGATCTCGGATACAAGCGGCTGAAATGAGTTTTCTCCGCAGGGTGGCTGGACTCTCCCTTAGAGATAGGGTGAGAAGCTCAGTCATCCGGGAGGGACTCGGAGTAGAGCCGCTGCTTCTCCACATCGAGAGGAGCCAGTTGAGGTGGCTCGGGCATCTGGTTAGGATGCCTCCTGGACGCCTCCCTGGTGAGGTGTTCCGGGCATGTCCCACCGGGAGGAGACCCAGAGGAAGACCCAGGATACGCTGGAGGGACTATGTTTCTCGGCTGGCCTGGGAACGCCTTGGGATTCCCCCAGAGGAGCTGCTCCAAGTGGCTGGGGAGAGGGAAGTCTGGGCCTCCCTACTTAGGCTGCTACCCCCGCGACCCGACCCCGGATAAGCGGAAGAAAATGGATGGATGGATATTTGTACCCCCTTTTTTACAAGGCATTACATATGGTAGACCCAGACCACCTAATCGTCATTCACCTGAAAACATTTTTATTTATTTATTTGTACTTAAACCTTTATCATGCTTTCTGAGGTCTGTAGAGGCTGAGACTGCCTTGTCACCCTTCCAAGAGTGATAGCCAACAGCAGCTGCTTCTCCAAGGTTATTGCTGATGTCTTTCCTTCTTGGCATTGTGTTAACACACCTGGATTCTCCAGAGCAGCAAACTGATTATGCATTTAATTAGCAGCATGTACAAGTTACTCACAGTCCTAATTATTGTGGAAGCAGTAAGGACGAATTAGTTTTTTTAACACACTGCTTCTACATTTTGGCTATTTTTGTTCATAATTGAAGTTAGTGCTGTCTCCACAAAACTAGAAGATGGCAGGTCACCTCTGAGCCTCTTCTTGTGAACTTTGAATGTTCTTGTGCACAAGTGGGTTTTTGCGGGTTTCCGCCCACAGACCAAAAACATGCTTGTTAGGCTGACTGGTAACTAAATTGTCCCAAGGTGTGAGTGAGAGAGTGGATGTTTGTCTCGTTTGTCTCTGTGTCCCTGTAATGGACTGGAGACCTGTCCAGGGTGTCCCATCTTTCACACAGTGGCTGCTGGATATTAACACCAGCTCCTCAGACAGCAATAAAAGAACGAGTAAAGAAAATAGATGAATAAATGACTGATCACGTAAAAAAAAATTAAAAAAAACATCCCAGTTGTGTTTTGTTGTGTGTCAAAGGTTGTATTTACCTCATTTAAAGACCATGAGGACCAGATAATTTACAGTCACAATGTAAAACATTGAAACACAAAAAGGTATGAATAAGAACAAAGTTAAGTCAGGTCCTGTGGACGGTTTCTTTTTGTTCTGAACGTAAACATCTTGCGGTTCCTTGTTCAGGATGGCGTTGTTCTCGGAGCCGACACACGAGCCACTGAGGGCATGGTGGTGGCAGACAAGAACTGCTCCAAGATTCACTACATCTCCCCCAACATTTAGTAAGTGACACCTCACGTAGTGAAGTGGAAGTTGTGAGTGTGTCTTTGAGACAGAGCAGCTGTCAGTGGAGCTGACATGTTGAATATGTGACACCTCCTGACTGCTGTGTAATCTTCTTGTTGTTGTCCAGCTGTTGTGGAGCAGGAACAGCTGCAGACACAGAGATGACCACTCAGATCATCTCTTCTAACCTGGAGCTGCACGCTCTGTCCACGGGCAGGCTGCCACGCGTGGCCACCGCCAACCGCATGCTCAAACAAATGCTCTTCAGGTACGCCCTACACTCTGTGTAAACTCGCTCAGACTTAAAAACTGCTCGTCACACGACTGCCTGGGAAAATGAGGTGACCAAAGAAAGTGGTTTGAAATTTTATTAAATCATCACAAGTGACTCAGGTCTCCTTTCCTCCTTCTTTGGCTGTAATAAAACACAGCACTGCCTGATGTGTGGGTTGTAAAAAAGTGGTTCTGTGTGTGTTTGCAGGTATCAGGGCTACATCGGTGCTGCTCTGGTCCTGGGGGGAGTAGACTGTAATGGTCCTCACCTGTACAGCATCTACCCTCACGGCTCCACTGATAAGCTGCCCTACGTCACTATGGGTCAGTCTCATGTGTACCTAGGTGTGAGTGAGAGAGTGAATGGTTGTTTGTCTCTGTGTCCCTGTGGTGGACTTTCAACCTGTCCAGGGTGTTGTTCCCCGCCTCTCGCACCAGTGGCCGTGACCCATAAAGGAAGAAGTGTGTAAAGTTGAGGGATGGATGTTGTTACCACACTTGTTTTATACGTCTGTGTTACATCCACCCTGGGCACAACATGTTAAGGAGGACACGAGACACAAATAACGGGGTTCAAAACATTCAATTTATTAAAGCTGCTGCTTCCTGTAACAAAAACAAAAAAAGATTACCGTATTTGCCGGACTATAGGTCGCAGCTTTTTATCATTTTTTCATGGCCTGCGACCTATAGTCAGGTGCAACCTATATATGGCTTTTTATAAAATAAGCTGATTTGTAATCATTTATTAACAAAAATTAAACTGAGACACACTCTTACAATAATGTCAGCTAACAAATATATATTTTTAGGTGTTTATCCTGCTAAAATTATTCATTTATTAAAGAAAAGTTCAGCTCAGACACATATTTGCTATAATTTTTATCAAACAAATAATTGTTTTTAAGTGTTAATCTTCTTAAAAGCCTTGCTGTGCGCTCCTGTGGAAGAGACATTTGCAGCAGAGCTAAACACGGTCCACATTTTGACGTAGGTGCAACCTATACTCAGGTGCGACCTATATATGGATTTTTCCAATTCTTTGGCAATAATTGGACAGTGTGACCTATACTCGGGTGCGACCTATAGTCCAAAAAATATGGTATTATGAACTCCCAATTCCCGGGTCCACCAAAAAAAAACAAAGTATTAACTTTAAGGTGGACCTGGTGAGTCAGTCAAACAAAACAAAAAGATATTGCAGCGGGCCAACCCTATACCTAGCGGTATAGGGTCAGCGGGCCAACCCTATATTTCTATTTTAAAAACCCGTTTGAAAACACATCTCTACTCATTGGCCTTCAACCCAACTGAGACTTGATTTTACTTCATTTTTATTGATTTTTACCTGTTTAACTTGTCATTTTATTGTATTTTAAATTGAATTTTTATTTAACTGTGTGTTAGTTTTGTGGTTCTGTTTTTATGCTTTCTTTTATCTTGTTTGTAGCTAGTGTCCAGCGCTTTGTTTCAGCTGTGGCTGTGTTAAAGCGCTTTATAAATAAAGCTGCTGATGATGATAATGATACAGGGCCGTTGAAGCCGCTGCGGATACTGACTAAAACAAAAAAAACAAAAAACACTACAAAAAACATACAGAAGTTAACAAGAATACTTCAGGCCAGGAGGGATCCAACAGTGGGCCTGAGAGGGTTCCAAAAAACGGAGTGAAGCAAAAGAGGGTCAAAAGGAGGAGCGAGGGGGAGAGAGCCAAAAGGGAGATGAGCCTCTGAAAGGGCTGCTCAGAAATGTGGGAGACTGAGAGAGNATATATATACAGTATATATATACATTATGTATATATATTATATATATTATATATATATATTATATATATATATATATATATATATATATATATATATACTGTAGTATGTATTTATATAGTTATATATATGCTTATCTGAATATATATGTATTATTACAGTATCTGAATATGTATAATGTGTGTGTGAATAAATTGCATCTTTGGTTGTGTCTTGCTAAACATATATTAAAGTACAGTATTGTATTCCACCAAAAAATATTTAAATATGCTAAACTATACGTTCCTATACATGCAGTTTTAATAGCTGTATGCCTAAAATTTAAATATGTGACAATAGCATTACTATTCAGCGTGTTATGATTGATTAAATGCGCTGATACCATATTGTGCCAGCCAAATATATAAGGCTGAGTGGAGCGGTGGCCACCCCCAAGATGGCTGCCTGAAATCTCGTCAGCTCCAATAGGCGAGAGCGGGCCATGCGGTATCTAGTGTTCTATATATGATATCTATGGCAGCCAAGTAAGCGCGAGTTCAGGGCTCTGGTTCAACAGAGCGAGTGGGGAGGCGAAAACAGATTAGAGGCGGTGTTTTACAAATGACTGACGCAGAGCCAAGTCCTCTAAAGTGTGGGAGCTCCACCACGCTTCATAAAAAAAAAAAAAAAAACTGCGCGAGCACGACAAGTGCTTTGAAAAGTGACGACACTACACAGGAGAACCAACGTAAACATGACCGAGTCGTAAACTAACAGCAGCAGTAAGTCTCTTCATTAAACCATTTGTTCTGTTTCAAAGTGAGAAAACATAATGTCAGTCTCTGCTCTGTTTTGAATGCCTCTTTTTATTTTTTGACTATCATCTTTTTAGTGTCCTAATTATATTGGGATATGTTAATAAATGTATTTTTTCCTAAAGTCAAAAGTCGTTAAAGAGCAAATTTTTCTTTATGCTGTAGATGAGAAAGAGCCCAGGTAACACACATTGTCTGGAAAGTAAAATAGTTCAAATCAGTGATGCTGTTCTGAGTCTATCACTAAATCAGAAAACTGTAAAAAGCCCCTCCTAAATTTACTGTTGGTTATTAAAATGTCACCTGTTCATTGGGTAAAGTTAATATTTTTATACATGCAGTTGAGTGTCATTATTGTTTAGTAAAATGGCATGTTGTGTTACCAATAAAACTAAATAAAAATTAACAAATTAAAAGTCAGTTGCACCCCTAAAGTCACTGTGATAAATTGTCACATTAATTTCATTATCTTAGCCACAGGAGTGAGTTTAAAAACAGGATGATGTCTATATGAACTATAGTTGAATGAGGTGTCTCTAAAATATCCTGATTCATGATCATTAATAATTTAAACAATTTTTTAATCTGTCCACAGGACCTGACTTTATTTTGTTAGATGTCTCTAAAATAGTTATTGAATCAAGTGTTTACATGTAGGTGAACATAGATGTTTAACAACTTGTTAAAATACACCAGAAAAAAAGGAAATGGCATCTACTTTATTCAAAATTTTCTGGCAAAACATTTAAGAAATGAGTTTTTACTGTTAATAATAATAATGAATTTAATTTATAACGCACTTTTCATTAATGAAAATCTCAAAGTGCTAAAATGTTCTGCTGTATTTGGCTTGCTGCTGTTGTTGTTTGTTAATTTTTTGGTTGACACAATCTTTCCTATTTATGTTCTCATTAAATTAAGTTAGTAAATGACTTTTACCTGAAGCATGTTAATAAAATTACAAAATCTCTCCGGGGGGGGGGGCTTGGCGCAACGTTTGTCACCTTTTTCATCCCTTCTGAGTTTGCAGGTATGTTTATTAAATCATCACAAGTGACTCAGGTCTCCTTTCCTCCTTCTTTGGCTGTAATAAAACACAGCACTGCCTGATGTGTGGGTTGTAAAAAAGTGGTTCTGTGTGTGTTTGCAGGTATCAGGGCTACATCGGTGCTGCTCTGGTCCTGGGGGGAGTAGACTGTAATGGTCCTCACCTGTACAGCATCTACCCTCACGGCTCCACTGATAAGCTGCCCTACGTCACTATGGGTCAGTCTCATGTGTACCTAGGTGTGAGTGAGAGAGTGAATGGTTGTTTGTCTCTGTGTCCCCGTGGTGGACTTTCAACCTGTCCAGGGTGTTGTTCCCCGCCTCTCACACAGTGATGGCTGGACATGGGCACCAGTGACCCCTGCGACCCATAAAGGAAGAAGTGTGTAAAGTTGAGGGATGGATGTTGTTACCACACTTGTTTTATACGTCTGTGTTACATCCACCCTGGGCACAACATGTTAAGGAGGACACGAGACACAAATAACGGGGTTCAAAACATTCAATTTATTAAAGCTGCTGCTTCCTGTAACAAAAACAAAAAAAGATTACCGGTATTATGAACTCCCAATTCCCGGGTCCACCAAAAAAAAACAAAGTATTAACTTTAAGGTGGACCTGGTGAGTCAGTCAAACAAAACAAAAAGATATTGCAGCGGGCCAACCCTATACCTAGCGGTATAGGGTCAGCGGGCCAACCCTATATTTCTATTTTAAAAACCCGTTTGAAAACACATCTCTACTCACTGGCCTTCAACCCAACTGAGACTGTATTTTACTTCATTTTTAATGATTTTACCTGTTTAACTTGTCATTTTATTGTATTTTAAATTGAATTTTTATTTAACTTTGTGTTAGTTTTGTGGTTCTGTTTTTATGCTTTCTTTTATCTTGTTTGTAGCTAGTGTCCAGCGCTTTGTTTCAGCTGTGGCTGTGTTAAAGCGCTTTATAAATAAAGCTGCTGATGACGATAATGATACAGGGCCGTTGAAGCCGCTGCGGATACTGACTAAAACAAAACAACAACAAAAACACTACAAAAAACATACAGAAGTTAACAAGAATACTTCAGGCCAGGAGGGATCCAACAGTGGGCCTGAGAGGGTTCCAAAAAACGGAGTGAAGCAAAAGAGGGTCAAAAGGAGGAGCGAGGGGGAGAGAGCCAAAAGGGAGATGAGCCTCTGAAAGGGCTGCTCAGAAATGTGGGAGACTGAGAGAGAGAGACTAAAAGAGAGGGGCGAGCTCCCTGAAATCATCTTATATATATAGGTGGGTCGGAAAAGGCCACAGCCTAAAACAACTAAAGGCTGATCAGCCGACTTAGAACCTGTCCCAAACGGACAAAACAACAAGGCCAATGTGCCTGGCACATAATTCATTGTGTCACTAAAGAAGTTGCTGTTAATTCATCATAATGTTGATTTTTGGGGTGCTGCTCAACAACACAGGACACTGGGATTCATAAAAAATGGCGTGTTTAGTTATAATATACACCTTATGATGAATTCAAAACAGTTTAATTGCTTTTTTTTTCTTTTGGTTTTCTTGTGGTCAAACTTAATTTTAGAAACCTGGAAAGGAATCTGGGTACGTGTGTGAATATTGAAAGTAAAGATTTCAAAACTTTGAAATCACTAATAAATTGCCAGAAAACAAGATGTTATGCTTGTTTGTGTGTTCAAGAAACTAATCTGTAAATGTGTTTTTATCACTGCTCGGTTAAAGGAAATCACAGAGCTCCCATTTGTTTGACGCTACAAGAATCCTTATGTTCAATATGGTGCATAAAACAAAACATGTTCATTGTAACGTGTGTAGGGCTGTGAAGAGAGTTGACATATTTTGTTGGGGACTCCGTCGTGCTGAAGGTGCAGCAGCATGATCAGAGTCCAGGCACGCTGTCTTTAAGATGACAGCTTCGATGTTAAAAAGTTTTCTGGGCTCAAGTTAGTGACGTGTTGTTGTTTTAAAGGCTCTGGCTCTTTGGCTGCCATGGCTGTGTTTGAAGACCGCTACAAGCCCAATATGGAGGTGAGTCAACCACTTACAGGGCGGGTAAATAACCCTGCATGAACCAGCTGTTTTTCACTTGTCCATGTTGTTTTCTCAAAGGAGGAGGAAGCCAAGCGGCTGGTGCGTGACGCCATCGCTGCAGGCATCTTCAACGACCTGGGCTCTGGCAGCAACATTGATCTGTGCGTCATCACCAAGGGCAACGTGGACTACATCAGACCGCACGATGAGGCCAACAAGAAGGGAGTCAGGTGAGACCGGCTGCAGGGATGTTTCTAAAACATATAGATCTATTTGTACACAGAGTGTCGGTGTAGTGAGACGATTAAATGTGCATCGTGTCACCATAAAGCA
>JBBPBX010079199.1:0-16442 GCA_038048925.1 Garcialebias charrua
CAGGATATAATCAAGTTAACCTGATTGAAGGAAGTTTTGACCAAAAACAATACCCTTCAATAAAGACAGAGGCAAACTGTGTCAATTCATCAATATTTATTGATGTTTGAAAAAGAACAATCACTCCGCCATGGTCCTAAGAACAGGATGTGTCAGAGAGGAACTGGATACATCCTGTAAATAGAAACGAACAAAAGGTGTAGGTGACGACCACGATGCGGCAGAACAGATATCCTGTACAGAAAGGCCCTTGTTAAGGGCTGCTGAAGCCGCCATCGCTCTGGTGGAGTGACCTTTAATACCATCAGGAGGCTGAAGGCCAGAGGAGGTATAGGCCTGTGAGATGGCCTCACACAACCAGTGTGACAGCCTCTGAGAGGTCAAAGGTTGACCCTGAGATTGTTTCCTGAAATGTACAAACAATCTTTCAGATTTACGCACCTCTGCTGTGCGAGCTACATAACATTTAAGTGCTCTGACTGGGCAGAGCAGATGCAGCCGTTTCTCCTCTTCATTACCATGAGGAGGGAGATAGAACCCGTCAAGAGTGACGATACGGGACCTAAAAGCCGTTGTTATGATCTTAGGGATGAAAGCAGGATTCGGCCGAAGCTCTGCTGAGCTTCCATCCCCTTGGATCTTTAAAAGGGAAGGAGAGACCGACAGGCCTGCCATATCACTTACTCTCTTTGCTGATGTTAACGCCAGCAGTAGCGCTGTTTTAAAAGACAAAAATTTCAGAGAAATTTTGTCAATTGGTTCAAAAGGTTCCTTAATTAATGCACTTAGTACAGTAATTAAGTCCCACTGAGGGGCCAGTGAACGAGAGACTGGCCTCAAACGACGTGCACCCCTCAGAAAACGTTTCATCATGAGATGACTAAACACTGTCCTGTCATTAAAACCTTCATGACAAGATGATATAGCAGCCGCATAGATTTTTATCGTACTAAAAGCCAGATTCCTGTCTAGCAGCAGCTGTAGGAAGGACAAGATGGAGCCTAGAGAGCATGAAGAAGGATCCACACTTCTATCTAGGCACCATTTCTGAAAAGCAGACCATTTTGAAGCATAAACAGTCGTAGTGGAATGAGCACGTGATCCTTGTATAGTTTTTATAACGTCTTCAGAAAACCCAAGGTTTTCTAAGCGTTTACGTTCAGTAACCAAGCCAGTAGATGTTGACCTACCACAGGGAAACTCTTTATTGCTCCTCCTGCCTGTAGGAGAGCGTCGTCTCTCATGGGAAGCCTCCATGATCTCACCGTCAGCTGTTGCAGCAGCGGAAACCATGGTGCGTTCAGGCGCTCTGGAGCGATCAGGATCATTGACAACTTTTCCTCCCTCACTCTCTCCAGGACCGCTGGCAACAGTGAGGTTGGAGGAAAAGCATAAATCAGAGTCTTTGGCCACGGTCTGTGGGCAAAGGCGTCCACTCCCAGTGGGGGAGCGTCCAGGGGACTTAAGGAGAAGAACAGGGGACACTGAGCGCTCTCGCGAGACGCCATCAGGTCCACTTCCGCTCTGCCGAATCTGCTCCAAATCTGAGATATTATCTCGGGATGCAGAGCCCAATTTCTGTCTAGCGGCCCCCCGCGGGACATAATATCTGCTCCTTTGTTTTGCAAGCCTGGGATGTAAGCTGCTTTCAACGATTTTAGGTGAACGCGAGCCCAACAGAGCAGCTCTCTGGCTGCGTCCAGCAGCTGGAGCGATCTGACTCCGCCCTGGCGATTTATGTACGCTGCCGTGGCTCTGTTGTCCGTGTGAACTAACACGTTCTGATCCCTGACAAAAGGGCGCCGAACGGGCACAAAGACCCCCCTCGTGACCTTTACCGTGACCTTGCCACCATTTCGCGTAGGAAGGTCCTTCGGACGCAGCGGAGGTATCGTTGCGCTCGGGGTGACCCCCCGGACGACATATGTCAAGCTCAAAGGCCTTGGTCGATTTAAAAAAATTTGACCTCTCGGACCCTCACCAAATTTTACACACTTGTTCGGCTCAGCGTGGTGACCATCTCACCCAAATTTGGGATCTCTAGGTCAAAAGGGCGCCAAACGGGCACAAAGACCCCCTCGTGACCTCTACCGTGACCTTGCCGCCATTTCGCGTAGGAAGGTCGTACAGACCCAACGGAGGTATCGTTGCGCTCAGGGTGAACCCCCAGACGACATATGTCAAGCTCAAAGGCCTCGGTCAATGTAAAATTTTTGGCCTGCTGAAGGTCACGGAGGTACTCTCCAAGCACTCACCGGGCAGGGGAACGGTTCACGAGGGCGACTCGGACGTCATCGCGTTCGGCCCATTTTGAAGGATTGCCTTTAAACTTGGTTAACATTCCCTTAACACATTGGACAGTAAAAGTTATCAAAAGTTTGCGTTTTCGTTTATGCTAAAGGGGCGTGGCCAGGCCTCAAACTTGCGCTTCATGCGTCCCCTACATTATTTCTATAGTCCCATCTCAGTGATACATCATCCGATCTGAACCAGATTTATTGTGCATAATCAGTGAGACCTTGTGGACACATTGATATTGTTGTTTAACATATGACTCCAGAGCGCCCCCTAGATTATTCAAACTGTTATATCTCAGTGATACATCATCCGATCTGAACCAGATTTATTGTGCATCATCAGTGAGCCCTTGTGGACACATTGATATGGTGGGCTAACATTTGACTCAAGTGCGCCCCCTACATTATTTCTATAGTTATATCTCAGTGATATATCATCCGATCTGAACCAAATTTATTGTGAATAATCAGTGAGCCCTTGTGGACACATTGATATTGTGGTTTAACATATAACTACATAGCGCCCCCTAGATTATTCAAACTGTTCTATCTCAGTGAGACATCATCCGATCTGAACCAGATTTATCGTGTATCATCAGTGAGACCTTGTGGACACATTGATATTGTGGTTTAACATGTGACTCCAGAGCGCCCCCTAGATTATTCAAACTGTTATATCTCAGTGAGACATCATCTGATCTGAACCAGATTTATTGTGCGTGTGCACCCCTGGTGCGGAGTAGACACGAGAGACTTCGAAATGGCGACCGAGCGGACGAGCTGGAGCTCGCGCGGTCGCCTCAATAAGGTCCGAGCGGCGCTAAGCTGCTTCGGGCCTCAATGCTGCTTGCAGCTTTAATTAGGCCCGAAGCAGCGAAGCTCTGCTGAAGGCCTATTGTAATCGCAGGATTTCTTCATTAGGCCCGAAGCAGCGAAGCTCTGCTGAAGGCCTATTGTAATCGCTCGATTTCTTCATTATTAGGCCCGAAGCAGCGAAGCTCTGCTGAAGGCCTATTGTAATCGCTCGATTTCTTCATTATTATTATTATTATTCTTCCGTCACTTCGCGCGGCCGTTTGGGGCCTTTAACATATTCAAAAACTCACCAAACTTCACCCAAAATTGTCCCCCAACGAAAATTTTATGAATCTGGTGTAATCGCAAGTGGGCGTGGCCTAACTGCTCAACAGCGCCCCCTAACGTGAGTTGGGGAAAACCGTAAGTCGTAGAGATCTGAAACTCGGTACATATGTAGATCTCCCCAATTCAAGAAAAAAAGTACATTGGAGGTACCCTCTAAAATGCACAGGTAGGCGGCCATTTTGGGTCAAAGGTCAAATTTTGGTCATTTTTCAGTTTTACTCATGTCGAACTTTGACGAACTCCTTCTCAGGCGTTCGACCTATCGGCTTCAAACTTGGTCAGAATGCAGTTAAGGCATGGGCCTTTAAAAGTTATCAAAAAAATTGACTTTTCGTATATGTTCAGGGGGCGTGGTGGAGCGGTGAACTTGGCGTACTCGCCGAAACAAACGAAACGCTATAACTTTGACATTTAAAGGTCTATTGACACCATGCTTTATCCTAGAATAATGAAACTTGGTACACATATGTATCTCATCAGGAGCTACAAAAAAGTCTCTTGGAGCAATGGTCCAAAGCCAACAGGAAGTCGGCCATTTTAGGTCAAAGTCACAATTTGGTCTATTTCATTTACGTCATATCTGAGCGAACTCGTCCTAGAGCTTTCGAGATCCAGGCGTCAAACTCGGTCAGCACTATCTTGAGGCATTGAAGGTCAAAAGTTATCAAAAGAATTTTTCTAAGTCAAAGCATGTGGGCGTGGCCTTAGGTCAAAGTCAAATTTGGTCTATTTCATTTACGTCATATCTGAGCGAACTCGTCCTAGAGCTTTCGAGATCCAGGGGTCAAACTCAGTCAGCACTATCTTGAGGCATTGAAGGTCAAAAGTTATCAAAAGAATTTTTCTATGTCAAAGCATGTGGGCGTGGCCAAGCCTCAAATCTGGCCATTTTCCATGAAACATCAACTACGTCATATCTGAGCGAACTCGTCCTAGAGCTTTCGAGATCCAGGCGTCAAACTCGGTCAGCACTATCTTGAGGCATTGAAGGTCAAAAGTTATCAAAAGAATTTTTCTATGACAAAGCATGTGGGCGTGGCCTTAGGTCAAAGTCACAATTTGGTCTATTTCATTTACGTCATATCTGAGCGAACTCGTCCTAGAGCTTTCGAGATCCAGGCGTCAAACTCGGTCAGCACTACCTTGAGGCATTGAAGGTCAAAAGTTATCAAAATAATTTTTCTATGTCAAAGCATGTGGGCGTGGCCAAGCCTCAAATATGGCCATTCTCCATGAAACATCAAGCTAAAATAACTTCCTAATATAAGCTCCCAGCTTCACCAAACTCACTGACATCGATCCTTGTTCACCCCCCTGCAGGATTCCATTGCAATACTTGGTGGGCGTGGCCTAATTCCGCAACAGCGCCCTCTAGAATATTTTAAAAAAACAGCCCCCAGCCATGCTTTATCCCAGAATAATGAAACTTGGTACACATGTGTATCTCATCAGGAGCTACAAAAAAGTCTCTTGGAGCAATGGTCCAAAGCCAACAGGAAGTCGGCCATTTTAGGTCAAAGTCATAATTTGGTCTATTTCATTGACGTCATATCTGAGCGAACTCGTCCTAGAGCTTTCGAGATCCAGGCGTCAAACTCGGTCAACACTACCTTGAGGCATTGAAGGTCAAAAGTTATCAAAAGAATTTTTCTATGTCAAAGCATGTGGGCGTGGCCAAGCCTCAAATCTGGCCATTCTCCATGAAACATCAAGCTAAAATAACTTCCTAATATAAGCTCCCAGCTGCACCAAATTCACTAAGATCTATATTTATCCATCCCTCGACAGGACTGCAGTCCAATATGTAGTGGGCGTGGCCTGATTCTTCCAGAGCGCCCCCTAGAATTTAGTTTAAAAATCAGCCCCCAGCCATGCTTTATCCCAGAATTATGAAACGTGGTATACATGTGTAAATTGTCAGGACCTACAAAAAAGTATCTTGGAACCCTGGTCCAAAACCAACAGGAAGTCGGCCATTTTGGATCAAAAGGTAGTTTTGGTCATAAATTTCACACCTTTCTGGTGGTTTAAAGCCACTCTATCTCTCACGCCCTTGACATAGTCAAGATGATCCTGTGCTAGAAGACAGATAATACATTGATCTGATGTGTTTTAAAACGCTTGAAGGTTTTGTTGGAGGATGTGGGCGTGGTTGTGGCAGCATGGCAAATACAAGACCAACAGGCGATGCTAGAGCTCTGGAGTTTGCATGTGATTTTGAATATTTGGCAAATGCGCACCATGATCGCGACTGGGCGGACTAGCTAGAGTTCCCATGCTCACCACAATAAGGCCGGAGCGGCGCTAAGCTGCTTCGGGCCTCAACGCCGCTTGCGGCTTTAATTAGGCCCGAAGCAGCGAAGCTCTGCTGAAGGCCTATTGTAATCGCTCGATTTCTTCATTATTAGGCCCGAAGCAGCGAAGCTCTGCTGAAGGCCTATTGTAATCGCTCGATTTCTTCATTATTAGGCCCGAAGCAGCGAAGCTCTGCTGAAGGCCTATTGTAATCGCTCGATTTCTTCATTATTAGGCCCGAAGCAGCGAAGCTCTGCTGAAGGCCTATTGTAATCGCAGGATTTCTTCATTATTAGGCCCGAAGCAGCGAAGCTCTGCTGAAGGCCTATTGTAATCGCAGGATTTCTTCATTATTATTATTCTTCTTCCGTCACTTCGCGCGGCCGTTTGGGGCCTTTAACATATTCAAAAACTCACCAAACTTCACCCAAAATTGTCCCCCAACGAAAATTTTATGAATCTGGTGTAATCGTAAGTGGGCGTGGCCTAACTGCTCAACAGCGCCCCCTAACGTGAGTTGGGGAAAACCGTAAGTCGTAGAGATCTGAAACTCGGTACATATGTAGATCTCCCCAATTCAAGAAAAAAAGTACATTGGAGGTACCCTCTAAAATGCACAGGTAGGCGGCCATTTTGGGTCAAAGGTCAAATTTTGGTCATTTTTCAGTTTTACTCATGTCGAACTTTGACGAACTCCTTCTCAGGCGTTCGACCTATCGGCTTCAAACTTGGTCAGAATGCAGTTAAGGCATGGGCCTTTAAAAGTTATCAAAAAAATTGACTTTTCGTATATGTTCAGGGGGCGTGGTGGAGCGGTGAACTTGGCGTACTCGCCGAAACAAACGAAACGCTATAACTTTGACATTTAAAGGTCTATTGACACCATGCTTTATCCTAGAATAATGAAACTTGGTACACATATGTATCTCATCAGGAGCTACAAAAAAGTCTCTTGGAGCAATGGTCCAAAGCCAACAGGAAGTCGGCCATTTTAGGTCAAAGTCACAATTTGGTCTATTTCATTTACGTCATATCTGAGCGAACTCGTCCTAGAGCTTTCGAGATCCAGGCGTCAAACTCGGTCAGCACTATCTTGAGGCATTGAAGGTCAAAAGTTATCAAAAGAATTTTTCTAAGTCAAAGCATGTGGGCGTGGCCTTAGGTCAAAGTCAAATTTGGTCTATTTCATTTACGTCATATCTGAGCGAACTCGTCCTAGAGCTTTCGAGATCCAGGGGTCAAACTCAGTCAGCACTATCTTGAGGCATTGAAGGTCAAAAGTTATCAAAAGAATTTTTCTATGTCAAAGCATGTGGGCGTGGCCAAGCCTCAAATCTGGCCATTTTCCATGAAACATCAATTACGTCATATCTGAGCGAACTCGTCCTAGAGCTTTCGAGATCCAGGCGTCAAACTCGGTCAGCACTATCTTGAGGCATTGAAGGTCAAAAGTTATCAAAAGAATTTTTCTAAGTCAAAGCATGTGGGCGTGGCCTTAGGTCAAAGTCACAATTTGGTCTATTTCATTTACGTCATATCTGAGCGAACTCGTCCTAGAGCTTTCGAGATCCAGGCGTCAAACTCGGTCAGCACTATCTTGAGGCATTGAAGGTCAAAAGTTATCAAAAGAATTTTTCTATGTCAAAGCATGTGGGCGTGGCCAAGCCTCAAATCTGGCCATTCTCCATGAAACATCAAGCTAAAATAACTTCCTAATATAAGCTCCCAGCTTCACCAAACTCACTGACATCGATCCTTGTTCACCCCCCTGCAGGATTCCATTGTAATACTTGGTGGGCGTGGCCTAATTCCTCAACAGCACCCTCTAGAATATTTAAAAAAAACAGCCCCCAGCCATGCTTTATCCCAGAATAATGAAACTTGGTACACATGTGTAGCTCATCAGGAGCTACAAAAAAGTCTCTTGGAGCAATGGTCCAAAGCCAACAGGAAGTCGGCCATTTTAGGTCAAACTCACAATTTGGTCTATTTCATTGACGTCATATCTGAGCGAACTCGTCCTAGAGCTTTCGAGATCCAGGCGTCAAACTCGGTCAGCACTACCTTGAGGCATTGAAGGTCAAAAGTTATCAAAAGAATTTTTCTATGTCAAAGCATGTGGGCGTGGCCAAGCCTCAAATCTGGCCATTCTCCATGAAACATCAAGCTAAAATAACTTCCTAATATAAGCTCCCAGCTGCACCAAATTCACTAAGATCTATATTTATCCATCCCTCGACAGGACTGCAGTCCAATATGTAGTGGGCGTGGCCTGATTCTTCCAGAGCGCCCCCTAGAATTTAGTTTAAAAATCAGCCCCCAGCCATGCTTTATCCCAGAATTATGAAACGTGGTATACATGTGTAAATTGTCAGGACCTACAAAAAAGTCTCTTGGAACCCTGGTCCAAAACAAAAACAAAGTCGGCCATTTTGGGTCAAAGGTCATTTTCCGATGTTTTTGAATTGCGTATTTAAACAAACTCCTCTTAGTGATTTTGAAGGATTGCCTTTAAACTTGGTTAACATGCCCTTAACACATTGGACAGTAAAAGTTATCAAAAGTTTGCGTTTTCGTTTATGCTAAAGGGGCGTGGCCAGGCCTCAAACTTGCGCTTCATGCGTCCCCTACATTATTTCTATAGTCCCATCTCAGTGATACATCATCCGATCTGAACCAGATTTATTGTGCATAATCAGTGAGACCTTGTGGACACATTGATATTGTTGTTTAACATATGACTCCAGAGCGCCCCCTAGATTATTCAAACTGTTATATCTCAGTGATACATCATCCGATCTGAACCAGATTTATTGTGCATCATCAGTGAGCCCTTGTGGACACATTGATATGGTGGGCTAACATTTGACTCAAGTGCGCCCCCTACATTATTTCTATAGTTATATCTCAGTGATACATCATCCGATCTGAACCAAATTTATTGTGAATAATCAGTGAGCCCTTGTGGACACATTGATAATGTGGTTTAACATATAACTCCATAGCGCCCCCTAGATTATTCAAACTGTTATATCTCAGTGAGACATCATCCGATCTGAACCAGATTTATTGTGTATCATCAGTGAGACCTTGTGGACACATTGATATTGTGGTTTAACATGTGACTCCAGAGCGCCCCCTAGATTATTCAAACTGTTATATCTCAGTGAGACATCATCCGATCTGAACCAGATTTATTGTGCGTGTGCACCCCTGGTGCGGAGTAGACACGAGAGACTTCGAAATGGCGACCGAGCGGACGAGCTGGAGCTCGCGCGGTCGCCTCAATAAGGTCCGAGCGGCGCTAAGCTGCTTCGGGCCTCAACGCCGCTTGCGGCTTTAATTATTATTATTATTCTTCTTCCGTCACTTCGCGCGGCCGTTTGGGGCCTTTAACATATTCAAAAACTCACCAAACTTCACCCAAAATTGTCCCCCAATGAAAATTTTATGAATCTGGTGTAATCGCAAGTGGGCGTGGCCTAACTGCTCAACAGCGCCCCCTAACGTGAGTTGGGGAAAACCGTAAGTCGTAGAGATCTGAAACTCGGAACATATGTAGATCTCCCCAATTCAAGAAAAAAAGTACATTGGGGGTACCCTCTAAAATGCACAGGTAGGCGGCCATTTTGGGTCAAAGGTCAAATTTTGGTCATTTTTCAGTTTTACTCATGTCGAACTTTGACGAACTCCTTCTCAGGCGTTCGACCTATCGGCTTCAAACTTGGTCAGAATGCAGTTAAGGCATGGGCCTTTAAAAGTTATCAAAAAAATTGACTTTTCGTATATGTTCAGGGGGCGTGGTGGAGCGGTGAACTTGGCGTACTCGCCGAAACAAACGAAACGCTATAACTTTGACATTTAAAGGTCTATTGACACCATGCTTTATCCTAGAATAATGAAACTTGGTACACATATGTATCTCATCAGGAGCTACAAAAAAGTCTCTTGGAGCAATGGTCCAAAGCCAACAGGAAGTCGGCCATTTTAGGTCAAAGTCACAATTTGGTCTATTTCATTTACGTCATATCTGAGCGAACTCGTCCTAGAGCTTTCGAGATCCAGGCGTCAAACTCGGTCAGCACTATCTTGAGGCATTGAAGGTCAAAAGTTATCAAAAGAATTTTTCTAAGTCAAAGCATGTGGGCGTGGCCTTAGGTCAAAGTCAAATTTGGTCTATTTCATTTACGTCATATCTGAGCGAACTCGTCCTAGAGCTTTCGAGATCCAGGGGTCAAACTCAGTCAGCACTATCTTGAGGCATTGAAGGTCAAAAGTTATCAAAAGAATTTTTCTATGTCAAAGCATGTGGGCGTGGCCAAGCCTCAAATCTGGCCATTTTCCATGAAACATCAATTACGTCATATCTGAGCGAACTCGTCCTAGAGCTTTCGAGATCCAGGCGTCAAACTCGGTCAGCACTATCTTGAGGCATTGAAGGTCAAAAGTTATCAAAAGAATTTTTCTAAGTCAAAGCATGTGGGCGTGGCCTTAGGTCAAAGTCACAATTTGGTCTATTTCATTTACGTCATATCTGAGCGAACTCGTCCTAGAGCTTTCGAGATCCAGGCGTCAAACTCGGTCAGCACTATCTTGAGGCATTGAAGGTCAAAAGTTATCAAAAGAATTTTTCTATGTCAAAGCATGTGGGCGTGGCCAAGCCTCAAATCTGGCCATTCTCCATGAAACATCAAGCTAAAATAACTTCCTAATATAAGCTCCCAGCTTCACCAAACTCACTGACATCGATCCTTGTTCACCCCCCTGCAGGATTCCATTGTAATAATTGGTGGGCGTGGCCTAATTCCTCAACAGCACCCTCTAGAATATTTAAAAAAAACAGCCCCCAGCCATGCTTTATCCCAGAATAATGAAACTTGGTACACATGTGTATCTCATCAGGAGCTACAAAAAAGTCTCTTGGAGCAATGGTCCAAAGCCAACAGGAAGTCGGCCATTTTGGGTCAAAGGTCATTTTCCAATGTTTTTGAATTGCGTATTTAAACAAACTCCTCTTAGGGATTTTGAAGGATTGCATTTAAACTTGGTTAACATGCCCTTAACACATTGGACAGTAAAAGTTATCAAAAGTTTGCGTTTTCGTTTATGCTAAAGGGGCGTGGCCAGGCCTCAAACTTGCGCTTCATGCGTCCCCTACATTATTTCTATAGTCCCATCTCAGTGATACATCATCCGATCTGAACCAGATTTATTGTGCATAATCAGTGAGACCTTGTGGACACATTGATATTGTTGTTTAACATATGACTCCAGAGCGCCCCCTAGATTATTCAAACTGTTATATCTCAGTGATACATCATCCGATCTGAACCAGATTTATTGTGCATCATCAGTGAGCCCTTGTGGACACATTGATATGGTGGGCTAACATTTGACTCAAGTGCGCCCCCTACATTATTTCTATAGTTATATCTCAGTGATACATCATCCGATCTGAACCAGATTTACTGTGCATCATCAATGAGCCCTTGTGGACACATTGATATGGTGGGCTAACATTTAACTCAAGTGCGCCCCCTACATTATTTCTACAGTTATATCTCAGTAATACATCATCCGATCTGAACCAGATTTATTGTGCATAATCAGTGAGCCCTTGTGGACACATTGATATTGTTGTTTAACATATGACTCCAGAGCGCCCCCTAGATTATTCAAACTGTTATATCTTAGTGATACATCATCCGATCTGAACCAGATTTATTGTGCATCATCAGTGAGCCCTTGTGGACACATTGATATGGTGGGCTAACATTTGACTCAAGTGCGCCCCCTACATTATTTCTATAGTTATATCTCAGTGATACATCATCCGATCTGAACCAGATTTATTGTGCATCATCAGTGAGCCCTTGTGGACACATTGATATTGTGGTTTAACATGTAACTCCAGAGCGCCCCCTAGATTATTCAAACTGTTATATCTCAGTGAGACATCATCCGATCTGAACCAGATTTATTGTGCATCATCAGTGAGTCCTTGTGGACACATTGTTAAGGTGGGTTAACATTTGACTCAAGTGCGCCCCCTACATTATTTCTATAGTTATATCTCAGTGATACATCATCCGATCTGAACCAGATTTATTGTGTATCATCAGTGAGACATTGTGGACACATTGATATTGTGGTTTAACATATGACTCCAGAGCGCCCCCTAGATTACTCAAACTGTTATATCTCAGTGAGACATCATCTGATCTGAACCAGATTTATTGTGTATCATCAATGAGCCCTTGTGGACACGTTGACAAGGTGGGCTAAATTTGACTCAAGTGCGCCCCCTACATTATTTCTATAGTTATATCTCAGTGATACATCATCCGATCTGAACCAAATTTATTGTGAATAATCAGTGAGCCCTTGTGGACACATTGATATTGTGGTTTAACATATAACTCCATAGCGCCCCCTAGATTATTCAAACTGTTATATCTCAGTGATACATCATCCGATCTGAACCAGATTTATTGTGCATCATCAGTGAGCCCTTGTGGACACATTGATATGGTGGGCTAACATTTGACTCAAGTGCGCCCCCTACATTATTTCTATAGTTATATCTCAGTGATACATCATCCGATCTGAACCAAATTTATTGTGAATAATCAGTGAGCCCTTGTGGACACATTGATAATGTGGTTTAACATATAACTCCATAGCGCCCCCTAGATTATTCAAACTGTTATATCTCAGTGAGACATCATCCGATCTGAACCAGATTTATTGTGTATCATCAGTGAGACCTTGTGGACACATTGATATTGTGGTTTAACATGTGACTCCAGAGCGCCCCCTAGATTATTCAAACTGTTATATCTCAGTGAGACATCATCCGATCTGAACCAGATTTATTGTGCGTGTGCACCCCTGGTGCGGAGTAGACACGAGAGACTTCGAAATGGCGACCGAGCGGACGAGCTGGAGCTCGCGCGGTCGCCTCAATAAGGTCCGAGCGGCGCTAAGCTGCTTCGGGCCTCAACGCCGCTTGCGGCTTTAATTAGGCCCGAAGCAGCGAAGCTCTGCTGAAGGCCTATTGTAATCGCTCGATTTCTTCATTATTATTATTATTATTATTTTTCCGTCACTTCGCGCGGCCGTTTGGAGCCTTTAACATATTCAAAAACTCACCAAACTTCACCCAAAATTGTCCCCCAACGAAAATTTTATGAATCTGGTGTAATCGCAAGTGGGCGTGGCCTAACTGCTCAACAGCGCCCCCTAACGTGAGTTGGGGAAAACCGTAAGTCGTAGAGATCTGAAAATCGGTACATATGTAGATCTCCCCAATTCAAGAAAAAAAGTACATTGGAGGTACCCTCTAAAATGCACAGGTAGGCGGCCATTTTGGGTCAAAGGTCAAATTTTGGTCATTTTTCAGTTTTACTCATGTCGAACTTTGACGAACTCCTTCTCAGGCGTTCGACCTATCGGCTTCAAACTTTGTCAGAATGCAGTTAAGGCATGGGCCTTTAAAAGTTATCAAAAAAATTGACTTTTCGTATATGTTCAGGGGGCGTGGTGGAGCGGTGAACTTGGCGTACTCGCCGAAACAAACGAAACGCTATAACTTTGACATTTAAAGGTCTATTGACACCATGCTTTATCCTAGAATAATGAAACTTGGTACACATATGTATCTCATCAGGAGCTACAAAAAAGTCTCTTGGAGCAATGGTCCAAAGCCAACAGGAAGTCGGCCATTTTAGGTCAAAGTCACAATTTGGTCTATTTCATTTACGTCATATCTGAGCGAACTCGTCCTAGAGCTTTCGAGATCCAGGCGTCAAACTCGGTCAGCACTATCTTGAGGCATTGAAGGTCAAAAGTTATCAAAAGAATTTTTCTAAGTCAAAGCATGTGGGCGTGGCCTTAGGTCAAAGTCAAATTTGGTCTATTTCATTTACGTCATATCTGAGCAAACTCGTCCTAGAGCTTTCGAGATCCAGGGGTCAAACTCAGTCAGCACTATCTTGAGGCATTGAAGGTCAAAAGTTATCAAAAGAATTTTTCTATGTCAAAGCATGTGGGCGTGGCCAAGCCTCAAATCTGGCCATTTTCCATGAAACATCAATTACGTCATATCTGAGCGAACTCGTCCTAGAGCTTTCGAGATCCAGGCGTCAAACTCGGTCAGCACTATCTTGAGGCATTGAAGGTCAAAAGTTATCAAAAGAATTTTTCTATGTCAAAGCATGTGGGCGTGGCCAAGCCTCAAATCTGGCCATTCTCCATGAAACATCAAGCTAAAATAACTTCCTAATAGAAGCTCCCAGCTACACCAAATTCACTAAGATCTATATTTATCCATCCCTCGACAGGACTGTAGTCCAATATGTAGTGGGCGTGGCCTGATTCTTCCAGAGCGCCCCCTAGAATTTAGTTTAAAAATCAGCCCCCAGCCATGCTTTATCCCAGAATTATGAAACGTGGTATACATGTGTAAATTGTCAGGACCTACAAAAAAGTCTCTTGGAACCCTGGTCCAAAACAAAAACAAAGTCGGCCATTTTGGGTCAAAGGTCATTTTCCGATGTTTTTGAATTACGTATTTAAACAAACTCCTCTTAGTGATTTTGAAGGATTGCCTTTAAACTTGGTTAACATGCCCTTAACACATTGGACAGTAAAAGTTATCAAAAGTTTGCGTTTTCGTTTATGCTAAAGGGGCGTGGCCAGGCCTCAAACTTGCGCTTCATGCGTCCCCTACATTATTTCTATAGTCCCATCTCAGTGATACATCATCCGATCTGAACCAGATTTATTGTGCATAATCAGTGAGACCTTGTGGACACATTGATATTGTTGTTTAACATATGACTCCAGAGCGCCCCCTAGATTATTCAAACTGTTATATCTCAGTGATACATCATCCGATCTGAACCAGATTTATTGTGCATCATCAGTGAGCCCTTGTGGACACATTGATATGGTGGGCTAACATTTGACTCAAGTGCGCCCCCTACATTATTTCTATAGTTATATCTCAGTGATACATCATCCGATCTGAACCAAATTTATTGTGAATAATCAGTGAGCCCTTGTGGACACATTGATAATGTGGTTTAACATATAACTCCATAGCGCCCCCTAGATTATTCAAACTGTTATATCTCAGTGAGACATCATCCGATCTGAACCAGATTTATTGTGTATCATCAGTGAGACCTTGTGGACACATTGATATTGTGGTTTAACATGTGACTCCAGAGCGCCCCCTAGATTATTCAAACTGTTATATCTCAGTGAGACATCATCCGATCTGAACCAGATTTATTGTGCGTGTGCACCCCTGGTGCGGAGTAGACACGAGAGACTTCGAAATGGCGACCGAGCGGACGAGCTGGAGCTCGCGCGGTCGCCTCAATAAGGTCCGAGCGGCGCTAAGCTGCTTCGGGCCTCAACGCCGCTTGCGGCTTTAATTATTATTATTCTTCTTCTTCCGTCACTTCGCGCGGCCGTTTGGGGCCTTTAACATATTCAAAAACTCACCAAACTTCACCCAAAATTGTCCCCCAACGAAAATTTTATGAATCTGGTGTAATCGCAAGTGGGCGTGGCCTAACTGCTCAACAGCGCCCCCTAACGTGAGTTGGGGAAAACCGTAAGTCGTAGAGATCTGAAACTCGGAACATATGTAGATCTCCCCAATTCAAGAAAAAAAGTACATTGGGGGTACCCTCTAAAATGCACAGGTAGGCGGCCATTTTGGGTCAAAGGTCAAATTTTGGTCATTTTTCAGTTTTACTCATGTCGAACTTTGACGAACTCCTTCTCAGGCGTTCGACCTATCGGCTTCAAACTTGGTCAGAATGCAGTTAAGGCATGGGCCTTTAAAAGTTATCAAAAAAATTGACTTTTCGTATATGTTCAGGGGGCGTAGTGGAGCGGTGAACTTGGCGTACTCGCCGAAACAAACGAAACGCTATAACTTTGACATTTAAAGGTCTATTGACACCATGCTTTATCCTAGAATAATGAAACTTGGTACACATATGTATCTCATCAGGAGCTACAAAAAAGTCTCTTGGAGCAATGGTCCAAAGCCAACAGGAAGTCGGCCATTTTAGGTCAAAGTCACAATTTGGTCTATTTCATTTACGTCATATCTGAGCGAACTCGTCCTAGAGCTTTCGAGATCCAGGCGTCAAACTCGGTCAGCACTATCTTGAGGCATTGAAGGTCAAAAGTTATCAAAAGAATTTTTCTAAGTCAAAGCATGTGGGCGTGGCCTTAGGTCAAAGTCAAATTTGGTCTATTTCATTTACGTCATATCTGAGCGAACTCGTCCTAGAGCTTTCGAGATCCAGGGGTCAAACTCAGTCAGCACTATCTTGAGGCATTGAAGGTCAAAAGTTATCAAAAGAATTTTTCTATGTCAAAGCATGTGGGCGTGGCCAAGCCTCAAATCTGGCCATTTTCCATGAAACATCAATTACGTCATATCTGAGCGAACTCGTCCTAGAGCTTTCGAGATCCAGGCGTCAAACTCGGTCAGCACTATCTTGAGGCATTGAAGGTCAAAAGTTATCAAAAGAATTTTTCTATGTCAAAGCATGTGGGCGTGGCCAAGCCTCAAATCTGGCCATTCTCCATGAAACATCAAGCTAAAATAACTTCCTAATATAAGCTCCCAGCTACACCAAATTCACTAAGATCTATATTTATCCATCCCTCGACAGGACT
>JBBPBX010079201.1:0-12705 GCA_038048925.1 Garcialebias charrua
CATGGCAATGTCAGAAGTAGTGTGCGCTGAGTTATTTGTGTGCTCTGAGTCTTTGTGAAAGACAGTGCTACACATCGCTCCAGGTTGGTCAATGTTGATAGTGTCATTATCAATGATAATGCCACTCATTGTAACAGGTTGGTCAAGCACAGTAACATTCAAATCTACTGACAAACTACTTACTTCCTCTGTCTCTTCCGAGCATAGAGGTGTTGGGCCATTATTCCGGGACATTCGTGACTCTTTGCCTGTTTCGAACTGTTCAGTTCGAGGCGCGGGAGGTGCAGTTCCAAGGCTCGGGGGTGTCTGTTGGGACAACGCATAGTTACATGAGTATAGGTCCCCATCCTTCAATTTCTTTTGAAGTCCACCCGCCGATTGACCTTGGTTTTCACCCATCTGGTTCGATCTGAACCATTTTGGTTTCTTTCTCCCGCGGATACCCCCACTTTGTGGTTTGTCAGGTTGAAAGGTCTGTTTCTTTTCGCCTTTGTTAGGAGAGGGAGTTGATGAACTTGTCCCTTCTAGCTCCAGCGAGTGGGATTTGACCGCTTCATTCGGGGACACCTGTAAGGGTGTTTTGGCTTGCATGTTAGCTGCAAAGACATCCGCAGCACACTGTACTATTTCATGCAAAGATGTTGCTTCTAAATCACCCCAGGCCAAGTTCCATGGCAACTTGAATCTAACATCAGGGATTAGATTATCCCTGAAAACAGATTTGAAAAGCGTCTGCTCTTCCAGGTCAGGTTCCATCATGTCACCTATATACGCCTTCAAAATTCTGGCAAAGAAAAAATATGGATGTTCATCGTTTCTCTGCAAGACATTTCGGGCAGCTGAGTAGTCACCACACAATGAGAAAGATTTTTCCTCTGTGCAAGGTGCAGGGGGAGCCAGTTCATGGCTCCGGGGTTCCTCTTGGTACCCTCTGATGTATGGGTCTTCTAGAGGCACATACTGTATGAGCCTTGGACGCGTACCGTCTTGAACTTCCATCTTTAACTTGATTTTTTGTGAAAATCAATAAGACAGTTCGAATTTTAATGTGTGCAAATAAATCTTCACTTTTAATGCAGCACTGAGTCAATCAAACTAATCAGCTGTCTGGTTTAAGTGTTTCACTGTGTAATAAGTATTTCTATTCATAGGTACCTTCTTCAGGTTTTACCCTCAAATGAATTGTAAAAGTTAAATGCCTTTTTGCAGTGTTAACTTTAAAATATAACTTATTTTTCAACAACAGTTACTAACTAACCCAAGCATGACGTCCGTTTTACTTACTCAAACACTATTTAAAAGATTCGAAATAAATACATTGTTCACACTAAAATGTACCCAGAATGCTGCTCCATTATGCCTTAAAAAAGATGTATTGCAGTTTGGCTAAACTGTTTTGCTGTATTTTGACAGTTATCAGGAGTGAAAAATGGATTACCTGTTTATTTTAAATATTTTTTATTTAAAATAAACTGGAGGTGTTTGTGTGCTTAGCATAACATGACAGATGGCATTCCAAATAAAAATCAGTGACTTTTTATCAATTTGTTGTCTGTTGACATCCTCAAAGTTGTTCTGCTATCTTTGTTTTGATTTTTTGTGAAAATCAAGTCAGCAGATGCTTTCTGTTTATTTTAAATTTTGTATTTAAAATAAACTGGAGTCATTAATTTTACACAGAAAAACGTTAAAAATGCAATTTTTAACTAAAAGTGTACAGTGTACACCAATTCTGTTTAAAATTCAGAGATGTGAAGAGCTTAATGTGGAAATTCTCTGTTCTCCATCATTTTTATAATTTATTTTATTTAATCTGAAAATCAAATAAAAGATGCTTTTTGAGTGTTATTTTAAATCTCTTCAGTATTTAAAATGAGCATCAATTGTTCGACTGTACCTCTGTTATTCAAAAATTCTTTATTTAAAATAAACAGGAGTTTTTGTTTGCGTACAGAACAATTTTAAAAGCTGGTAATTTTACCATAAAATGCTGACTTTTTATGATGTTTTTTGAGAAAACTCATCTGTCAACGTCTTTTAACCAACAGGGGGCAGCTTCGAGTCTTAATGTTTGTTATCACGAGGAGACTAAATTTTTCATTCAGTATTTAAACTAAAACTACCTTTTAGAGTTAGTTTCTAGTGTGTTCGTGATAAACGCTCGAACTGCGGTCTTGTCAGAGACAAATTTATGTTGTTAGACAGTTTAGATGGCTTAAATTGAGTTTTTAAACTTTTAGTGAAACCACTTTTCACCGTGTGTGTGTGAACTGCGTCTGCTTGTCACTCAAAGTGCATCAGGAAATGACGACACAAATAGGCGGGTCGACGCAGCGCGTCACCAGCTCTGCTGTGCTGAGCGAGGCGGAGCTCGCTACACAGATACGTGACGTCAACCAATCAATCACAGCGGTTGTAGTTCATTACCCAAGCATTAATGGCGAATGTAGTTTCTTACCTTCGACCAATGTAGCGCCGGAAATGACGACAAAGTGGGCTGGTCGCAACGGCGTGCGACGTGATTGACAGCTCACAACAGCGAATCAGCGTTCGCCACAAGAGTGATTGACAGCACACAACAGCGAATCAGCGTTCGCTACAAGAGTGATTCACAGCACACAGCACTCGTATCATCCAATCACAGCTCATAAACAGACATGTAGACACACGTCTTCTTAACGCTAGTTTGCACAGCAGAAAACAACTTCACAACTCTTTAAACAACTCAAACGCTACAATTTAACTTCCCAAAATGCTGAAACATGCGGCGCACATCTAGACAGGCCAACTTAGTCACGCTCAGTAACCCAGCACTGCAGCTGTTGAACAAACACGGACTCTCTCGGAGTCACTTCAAGGTCGGTTCCGTCCACGTTAAAGGAGCAGAACTCGGGTTTCACGAACCACTAACCGACACGTTCTAACAGTATATGCTGCTTCGACCTTCTTTAAAATGTAAAATACCACAACAGCAATCTTGTAGATGTTAAATTAGCTTCCAGGGCAGGCAGTTTGACTCGGCGATCAAACAACAAAGTTCTGTACCGGAGTGTGTGCTTGAACTGGGTCGAAGCCGAACCAGAACTCCCACAGACAACGGGCTGACAAAAACTTCACCTGAATGCATCCAACAGCGCTTGCAGTGTTGAAACGAATAACAATCCCTCAGCCTCAAATGATAAAAACACGCAGAATCTGCCTGCTTTGAACACTTCCAGCCAAAATTATTATCCTCAGAGTTTAAAACTTGGATCCTTTTATGCAAACATGACGTTACAGTTCATGACTGAGACCACAGATTTATCAATAAACTTTTAGAAGCCGATACGAGGCCACCAGATGTAAGAATTATGAGGAGGTCAATATTAATACTGACCTCTTTATCCTTAATTAATCTACTTATTCAGATTGAATAGTAAATTCACGGATTCTGTTCTTTTTCAGTTTACCCAATATTTCTGTGATCTTTATGATGGATAAATACACAAAGCCATTAAGTGACAAAGACGTTAACTTAGTTTGATATGTCAAAGAGACACTATCATTTATTTAAAATAAATCAACTAAATTAACACCATTACACTTGATTGACATGATTTCACTTTCTTTCAAATTAATACGTCAGCACACTTGAATCATAACAACAGACATAAATACTAGATGTTAAACATATTTAGTCTGTGGCTCTTTAACTTAAAATAGTTTCCAGCTTAGATTGAGAGGGAAAAGGAATAGGAGGAAAGATTTAAGAAGAATTGGGAGCATGATACCAGAGTGACACTCCTCATCCGACTTCTGCTAAAATCCAGGTACGTTTTGTAAACAGCTCTTTACCTTTTGACGACTGCCCGGTAAGAGGGACGACCTTGTAGCCTTTCAGATGCACGGATTCTTGTGGGAACCAGTACGATACCTTCAAGCAAGGTTCTGGTTTACGTTTTCCAACGTCTCCTGGTTTTGCTTGGTCATCAGAGAATATGTCAGCTTCAGGCCTCTGACTTCAAGATAAACTTATTCCAGGAAGGAATAGACAAAGTTCTTGATCTTACGCTTGTTCGAGGTGGACTCATAACAGCCTGTTATCAGTCCTTAGCTGAAGACGCAGGTCGTTAGCTCTTGACCAAAACGTACTCAGCTCCTTGGGAAAGTTCACATCTCCTTTGAAGTTCCCAGCAACTCTCTCCGTTTCAGCAAAAGCTTAGAACTTAAAGTAGGATCCAAGAGAGGAGTTCATTTGTCTTATCAAACCCAAGGTTACAACCAGCAGCAGAGAGAAATGTTTAGGAAAAAAGACAGATAAAGCTGGAGCCCTGCTCATGAGACTGTCTCTGAGTTTCTAAACAAAACCGTCCGGTCTCTGTGACCCGAAGGCTTCACCTTTAAACACAGCAGTGAACACAGTTTAACTCTTACAGAATGACACAGCTTAAAAGCACACATCATGAAAATGACAAAAGTTATTCTTTTGATCACATTAGAATAAAATCAAAGATAGAAATAGTCTCTTTTGGTGACTATATTTATCAGATTATAGCTAAATGAATGATTTTGTAGTAAATGTCTTGCTTTACTGAGTGGTCAGTAAAGGTCATCACTGGACAGTTCAAAAACCCTAATTTGACCCTGGGTAGGTCCATTACACTGCTCACAGATAGTCACCTCTTGTCTAAGTCTTGCTTCCACAACTCTCTCCCAGATCTTCATTGTGTGGCTCATCAACTTAATTCCCCTGTAGTTGCTACAACTCTGTACATCACCCTTGTTCTTAAAAATGGGAACCAGCACACTTCTTCTCCATTCTTCAGGCATTTTCTCACCCTCAAATATTCCATTAAATATTTGAGTCAAAAACCTCACTGCCACCTCTCCAAGACATTTCCAAACCTCCACTGGTATGTCATCAGGTCCTACTGCCTTCCCCTTCTTCATTCTTTTCAGAGCTTTCCGGACTTCACCCTCACTAATCTTTCCCACTTCCTGGTCCACAGTTTCTATTACCTCCACTCTTCTTTCTCTTTCATTCTCTTCATTCATTAGCTCCTCAAAGTAATCCTTCCATCTTCCCATCACACTCTCCTCACTTGTTAGAACATTCCCATTCCCATCTTTAATAAGCCTAACCTGCTGCACATCCTTTCCAGCCTGATCCCTCTGTCTTGCCAATCGGTACAAGTCCTTCTCGCCCTCTTTAGTGTCCAGTCTCCCATATAACTCATTGTACGCCCTCTGCTTTGCCTTAGCTACTTCCCTCTTTGCTCTATGTCCCATCTCCTTATATTCCTGTCTCCTCTCTTCAGTCCTCTCACAGTCATATTTCTTCTTGGCTAATCTCTTTCTTTGAATGGCGTCCTGCACTTCACTATTCCACCACCAGGTTTCCTTATCATCCATTCTCTGTCCAGATGACACACCAAGTACCTTCCTACCTGTCTCTCTAATTACTGTTGCTGTAGTAGCCCAGTCACTTGGAAGCTCTTTCTTACCACCCAGAGCCTTTAACAGCTCGTCTCTGAATTTCTCACAACATTCTTCCTTCTTTAGCTTCCACCATTTGGTCTTCTTCTCTGATTTTACTCTTTTTCTCTTCTTCGCAACAACAGTCATTCTACACACAACCATCCGATGCTGTCTGGCCACGCTCTCCCCTGCTACAACCTTACAGTCTCCAATCTCTCTCAGGTTTCCTCTTCTACACAGAATGTAGTCTCTAATATCATTATTGAAAGATAAAAATTTATACAGGTTAAATCTTAAATCAGGTTAAATCTCAGGTATTAGAGTAATCCGAAAGTAATGTAACTAAGTTACTTTCAGAACTGAGTAACTAAGTAGTGTAATATATTACTTTTAAAAAAGTAACTAGTAATGTGTAACTAATTACTTATTTTGGGTAACTACCCCAACACTGGTTCTGACCGAAAGAACGAGATCTCGGATACAAGCGGCTGAAATGAGTTTTCTCCGCAGGGTGTCTGGACTCTCCCTTAGAGATAGGGTGAGAAGCTCAGTCATCCGGGAGGGACTCGGAGTAGAGCCGCTGCTTCTCCACATCGAGAGGAGCCAGTTGAGGTGGCTCGGGCATCTGGTTAGGATGCCTCCTGGACGCCTCCCTGGGGAGGTGTTCCGGGCATGTCCCACCGGGAGGAGGCCCAGAGGAAGACCCAGGACACGCTGGAGGGACTATGTTTCTCGGCTGGCCTGGGAACGCCTTGGGATTCCCCCAGAGGAGCTGCTCCATGTGGCTGGGGAGAGGGAAGTCTGGGCCTCCCTACTTAGGTTGCTACCCCCGCGACCCGACCCCGGATAAGCGGACAAAAATGGATGGATGGATGGATGGATGTAAACGGCACAACAACATGACTCATTATATATTTCACAAACATCATATCCATGTCTGCCCAGTCTTTAGATCTCTTGTCTGAACATTTTTCTACTAGATTCATTATTTCTTCTTTATCCGTTCCTTTTAGAAAAAAAACTATTCACACAACCTTATAGTTAACCTTATAGTTAATACTTTTAATATGAAGAGCAGGTTGCTTTGAATTTTATAAGGATGGTACCATCTAGTGGGCCTTCCTTCGTACGCCCTTGTGTGTCTTCTCATTTACCCAATTAATTCCACCCTTGTCTCTTGCCAGCTCTTTGTAATCACATCCTATCTTGTCTGTGTATATAAGTCTGTATGTGAGTCTTGTCCTTTGTCGCATCGTCATTGGGTGTTGCCTTGTCCTGTCCTGTCTGGTCCCGTCCTGATTCCATTTTGTAAGTTTTGTTGCCACATCAGCCTTTGATTTCTTATTATTAAAAGTCTCTGTTTTTGTAATTCTGAGTCTGAGTCCCTACATGCTCCACTGGGTTAATTCCTGCCTGAAAATCCTGACAGTACGATGTGACCAAACCTGAACCCAGCAGGTAGGGTCCACTCAGATTTTACTCACCTGTCGATATGAGCGACAGATGGGGGAGCCCGTAATAAGTTGTGGCGGGTTCCTAACCAAACCCGTCCAAACACGAGGACGCCACTGCCCAGAAATTAAGGTCCTGTCTTCACCTCTTCTGGTTCTAGAGGAAGAGAGATGGTCTCTACCCCGGGGAAAACACCAGGAACCCAGGTCTAGCTTCTCCTTACCTCCAACTTAACTTGGAAACTCGGGGTGGATGTCGGGAGAGGATGCAAATCTGGAGGATGCAAAGCTGGAGAACGAGCTCTGCTCCATTCCTCCACTCCCCAACTCTACCGTTGCCGCCGGGGCGACAGAAAACGTACCGGGAGGCAATCCACAGGACTTTCACCGAAATCCATTACTACGACATCTGATCCAACTTGGCCCGCCGAGGCCGAGTTTCTGGGACCTGGTTCCGGTATTGCTGAGAGAGCCGATTTGGCAGCCTCACTACCTAGGATCCCAGTGGGGGTAGAATTCGGTACCTCACTTCTGCACAGAGCTCCCACAAGAATCAGCAATGTCACCCCGCACTCCAACCCCCGTTCATCTAAGGATCAGATGAACGGGGTCATCCTGGAGAACAATCAACTCAGCAGTCCCACACCACACCTGCAGAGGTCCCCAAAAAAGACACTTCCTGGGTGATAGGTGCCTCTGACATCAATCACATAAACAACAACCTTCAAAACCTGTTGACTTCAGCTAAAAATAACCCTGACTGTTCAGACACATTTCTTATGTTAGCTGAGAAACTGTTCATTTCTGTACCCGGCCTCACATCTATCCCAGCATATTACTAGCTTTTGAATGAAATCAGGTATATGAGACGATCTGTCCCAGAACCTGCAGTCCACCTACAACCTCCAGAACCTGCAGTCCACCCACAACCTCTATGAGACGATATGTCCCAGAACCTACAGTCCACCTACAACCTCCAGAACCTGCAGTCCACCCACAACCTCCAGAACTTGCAGTTCACCAATAACCTCCAGAACCTGCAGTTCACCTAAAACCTCCAGAACCTGTAGCCAGCCCTGAACCTCCAGAACCTGCAGACAGCCCTGAACTTGCAACCAGCCCTGAACCTGCAGAACCTGCAGCTAGCCTTGAACCTGCAAAGTCTGCAGCCAGCCCAGAGTCTGCAGCCAGCCCAGAGCCTGAATCGGCCCTAGTCCTAGAGCCTGACTCAGCCCCAGTCCCAGAGCACGACTCGGCCCTAGTCCCAGAGCACAATCCTATTCCTTAGCCCTACACAATTTCCCTGAGTACTGGTCCTGATACCCCACTTCTGAGCCTCGACATAGGAGTTGGATCAGAAGCCCCTTCATCTATATATATTTCCGAATCTGGACGAGGCAGCACCTTCTCTCCTTCTCTCCCCAACTTGTCCTCACCCTATGTGGCTTCTTTGTCTTGTCTGCAGCTCCTCAGTACTCATCTCCCAAACACAAATTGATGTGGATCTGGTTTCGTGGACGATCAACTCTATTGACTAGATTTTTTCTACAAAGCGGCAAACGCCAGAAAAACCAGCTTGCCCTTCACAGACACATTCTGGGGGATACGTTGATTTGAACATATTACACCCATTCTCCATAACCTTCATTGGCTTCCTGTCACCTACAGAATTCAGTACAAAACTGCTCTCATTACACATCAATGCTTATACGGAACTTCACCAGATTATCTAAAGGACATTCTTGCACCATACTCATCCACCCGGTCTCTACGGTCACAGAACAGTCATCTACTTCACATTCTGAGAACCAAATTAAGGACCATGGGAGACCGGGCTTTCAGTGTGGCTGCCCCCCGCCTGTGGAACTCTCTTCCTGACTGCCTAAGAGCTCCACAGTCACTGGTTGACTTTAAGAGCGGCTTGAAGACCTTTCTTTTTAACCAAGCATACTCTGCCTCCTCATGATTCTATCTTTGATCTTAGTTGATACTGTTATTGATTTTACTTGTTTTATTACTTGTTTTATTGACATTTAATTCTGTTGCACTTTGTAGCACTTTGAGATTTTCATTAATGAAAAGTGCGTTATAAATTGAATTCATTATTATTATCATTATTATTACGTCATGGATTCCTGGAGGGAATGGAAGGTGATGTGTCTGTCAGTACTATCTGTGGAAGATGTGGAAGATATGTATATAATTGGATTTATGATAGCAGGTGCTTTGCTTTTCGGCGTTTGTGGAGCACTGTTCTATCGGAAAATGAAGAAGTCAAGTCAAGTCAATTTTATTTCTATAGCACAGTTAAAACAGATAAACTGTTATCAAGGTGCTTTGAATTTTATAAGGATGGCACCATCTAGTGGGCCTTCCTTGTCTGTACGCCCTTGTGTGTCTTCTCATTTACCCAATTAATTCCACCCTTGTCTCGTGACAGCTCTTTGTATTCACGTCCTGTCTTGTCTGTGTACCATGTTTTCCGGTGTATAGGTCGCACCTTTTTATGGTTTTTTCAAGGCCTGCGACCTATACACCGGTGCGACCTATATATGGCTTGTTATCACTTTCGGCGAAACAAATTTTTAAATCCAGCTCATTTCACAATTACGTTCATTTATTAAGGAAAAATTCAGCTCAGACACATATTTGCTATAATTTTTATCAAACAAATAATTGTTTTTAAGTGTTAATCTAATAAAAAACTCTACGTCAATGGCTCTCATGGATTTAATGGAACAAATAACTAATGCTGTCGATCATAAACAGTACTGTGTTAGTAATTTTGTTGATCTAAAAAAAGCATTTGATACCATTGTAGAGATATAGCACCCTCATGTCCGTATTGGAGTTAAACCTCTCCACATCTCTCTGAAACTCTCAGTGTTACACCTTCTTGAAGCTCTCAAGGAGACAAGTGGACACCATTTTTGTTACAATTATTTTGAATTAATGGACACCAATTAATCAGATTGAACTTTCTTTTTAATGTGTGTTAATTCAGAATTGATCAACAGTATATTTTTGTCATTCTAATGATGATCTGTTACTTGCATGAGTTTGACCCTTCTGCTGGTTTATTTCTGCAGAACAAGCAGGTTTTAATATTATGGCACAGTTCAGGGTAAACTTTTAACTTGCAACTTCCTTCTCTGTTTTGTCTGTGAAAGTTAGCCATAATATTCTCTGTGCTCACAAGCAGTCCATCTGGCTGCTTATGTAAACAGTTTTCCTACTGTCCTTCAGAGACCTTCAGCCTATGGGATGAAATATCCATCCGTTATTTGGTTAAACCAACCAATAAGCCATTCAGGAGGTGGGGAGACCCCGCCTCCCATATTAAAGGGACACTTCCGTTTTTAGACTTTAGTGTCGAAGGGGAGAACTTTCTAACAACTGGTTTCCTCCTCTGAAAAAGCTGGAAACGTCCCGGTCATTGTGTCAATTAGACCCACGTCTCAGCTGGAGTCACAGTAAAGCCTACAGGTAAAGAGGCTTCGTTTGTATGCTGAATGCTCGGAAGTACAGCCGGACCTGTTCGGGGAAGGTTGCCACCCTGTACATTTCAAAATAATCAACTTCGGTTGACTTAGCTTTCAATCTTTTATCTTCCATTCTATTTCTTCCTTTTTCTTAACACAGTGAAACTAAGTAATGTGCCAACAGAAAAGTTCCTAACTGTCTGTTTGATTTTAATTTGAATTCTTGTCAACGTAGTTTAGTAGATCAGAGCTAATATCGATACAAATGTTTAATGTACTTTTATGATAATTTCAATAAAAGGTCTATTTTCTGGTGGACCAACATAAATTGAAGTCTCTCGTGAAATTATATTTTTGTCTAGTCACAGTTAAAGCAATTTAATACCGGAAAAAGGGTGAACTCGCAAATTGGTGAAGGGTTTGTGCAGATAAGACCTGCTCGGACCTTTCATCCAAAATATAGGTAAGTCAGTAAACTGACTAATAACTCCTATATTATTACACCATTGACCACACCATTCTCCTTGAAAAACTAAATAAATATGGTGTTAGAGGACCAGCATTACAGTGGGTATCTAGCTATTTGAAGGACAGGAAACAGTTTGTGCAAATAAATGATGTTAGATCTGACCTCCGTGATATCACTTGTGGAGTTCCTCAGGGTTCTGTGCTTGGACCAAAGTTATTTATTTTATATGTGAATGACTTGGTAAATGTGTCAGGACTACTTAAATGTGTTCTTTTTGCCGATGACACCACATTTTTCTGTTCGGGTAATGACATAAAACAGATTTTGGATATGATGAAAACAGAATTTATAAAAATACAAACTTGGTTTAAATTAAACAAATTATCTTTGAATTTAGATAAAACTAATTACATGATATTCAGTAACAAAAAGAGAATTGTTGATGACGATCCATTTGAAATTGAAGATGTTGTGATCTGTAAAGTGAGTGAAGTGAAGTTTCTGGGTGTTATCATTGATGACAAACTGACATGGAAACATCATGTAAATTCCATTAAAAAATAGCTAGATCAATTGCAGTACTGTATAAAGTCAGGGATTTTTTAATTGATAAAGCTTTGCATATGTTGTATAACACAATCATTGCTCCACATTTAATCTATTGTATTGAGGTTTGGGGAAAAGCGTGCAAAACTATTACAAAGCCTGTTTTTATTTTACAAAAGAGAGCTGTAAGAGTAATCACCAGAAAACATTTCAGTCACCCATCAAACAAAGTCAAAGTCAAAGTCAACTTTATTGTCAGAACTGCAATATGTACAGGACATACACAGGACCGAAATTGCGTTTCTCTCAGTCCCTCGGTGCAACAGTAACCATCTAAACACTAAACACTAAAACATTTAATAAACATAAGCATAAAATAGTAAAAAAGTGTAACACTGTCCTGAGTTTTTTCATAATAGTATAAAAGTATGAAAATTTACACCAACACTGAAACACCAAACACCCCTAAAACACCAAACACCCAATGAACATAAGCATAAAATGAAATAATAAAAGTGTAATACTGTCCTGAGTTTTTGCATAGTAGTATGAAAAGTATAAAAACGTAAATCTATAAAATAAACTGAAGTTTCTAGCGTTGACATTTGCAAAGAGTGGCACAGCAGCATATAAGTTGATGTACACAGTATATGTATGAGGTAGTTGATGTTGGTATAGAGGCAAAGTGGCATATGAAGTAAGGCACATAAGGCACATTTGGCATCCTTAGATAAGGCTAGTCAGAGAATGCTGTATATGTATCTGCAGTAGTGTAGATAAAAGTAGTGTAAATGTAAACAGTAGTAATAAATGTAAAGCAGTAGTAATAAATGTAAACAGTATTAATAAATGTAAACAGTGAATGTAAACAGTAGTATGACTATAGGCAGTAATGTAATACAAACATTAGTGCAAATATGAGAAGTAGTGCAAACTGAATGAACACATGACCGAGAGTTTAGTGAATAACCCGTTTGATGACACAGAGTCCAGTGTTAAAAACTTTGTGTTGAGTGGTAATGTGTGAGAAAGTTTTTTGTGTTAAGGCAGTTCAAATGGGAGGGGAGGCAGAGCAGGCAGAGTGTTTAGCATTCTGACTGCCTGATGAACAGAGCTGTCTCTCAGTCTGCTGGTACGAGCCTGGAGACTCCTCAGTCTCCTCCCTGATGGCAGCAGTCTAAAGCGGCTGTGTAGTGGGTGTGTGGGATCACCTGCCATGCAGTGGGCTTTCCGAGTGAGGCGTTTGCTGTGTAAGTCCTGCAGTGAGGGCAAGGAGGTGCCGACGATCTTCTCAGCTGCT